>JAHIAM010014359.1:0-19821 GCA_021605205.1 Aegilops longissima
AGCGCCCTTGGTGGGTAATCGAGGTTATCTTGAGAGCGAGAACCTATCATGAAAACACACCAAAATAAACATACAGGCAATATGCAACAATATGATGCATGCTATGACATGGCAATATGGATGTGTGTTGGCCTAATGCAAGTTGAAGGGACGGGGATGAACTCATTTGAATCAAAGGTTCAAATGATAGATCATGTGAGTTAGTCCTAATGGTGCAAAATCTTAATCTGGTTATTCAGCATAGTTAACTTGTTTTAACATGCATGAAACCTGTACCAATGGATAGAGTGTATTTTTCTGATAAATTTTCATATATAAATCTTTGCATTTGGAGTTATAGAATAAAAGTTATAAGCATTTGAAATTTGAGTTATATTACGGAATTTATTATATAAAAATAATTCCAGAATTTGAATTATCGTCGACATGAGGTCAACATGGCGTCGGGGGTCAGCAAGGTCGTCGAGGTCAAACTGACCAATGGGACCCGCATGTCGAGTTAGTTTAACTAATTAGTTTTAATTAAAACTAATCCTAATTAGTTTAGCGGAGGGTCCACTGTCATTGACCCGGAGGTCAGCAGGGCCTGAGACGGGGTCAACTCACGGCGTCTAGCGCTTGGCCGAGCAGGTGGCGTGAGCAAGTGCTTTTGCACTTTCCGGGCTCCAAATGGGCCTTGAGGAGCACCTCGTGATCTTGGGAGGTGAGCAGCGGTTAGTGGTGGAGTCGGCTTGGAGTCGGGATGGCGGAGTAGGTAGCCCGGCGGCAGTCGAGGCGGCGGCCAAGGTGCGATGGGCGTGAGTGGCGTGGCCATTAGGTGGCCGGAGGCTCGTCGGCTGACGAGCTCATGTGATGAGTTCAGAGTGATCATCGGCGCTCATTGTGGTGCAAGAAGAAGAAGCGGAGAGGATGGGGAAGTAGCTAGGCTCACGGTGAACTGTGGAGAGCTTCGTCGGGGTCGAGGTGGGCTGATCTGCGGCGTCGGCGATGGGGATCTCCGTGACCTTGAGCTCGGGCGAGTCGGGTAGTGGCCTCGGGGTGTTTTGGGCGAGGAACTAGCTAGCTAGAGGTGTGAGGTCTTGGCGAGACTGCAGACATGGCGAGGAGGTATATGGCGGAGAAACCTGGCGTCGGCAGTGGTGGCGTCAGCGATGGCGTCGGCCAGGTCGAAGCGGCGAGAGGCAGAAGTGAGGTGTCAGGAGGTCGAGGTGACAGCCGTGGGTCGTCCCGAGTGGCGAGGCGAGGATGAGCAGAGGCGGCGGCAGTGCGTGGCGCCCTGCGCTCGCCCGACACCGACACTGCTACTGGCCGACCAAGCAGCTCATTGGCTGAGCTTCTTTGCTGGCTGGGCAGCAGGTGGGCGGTCATGGTGACAGTGGGTTTTTCTATTTTAGGCTTTTCTATTTACGTAACTCTGTTAGGGTTTTAAAAATACCAAATCTATTTCAAAAATTACCAAAATGCTCCTGGTCACTTGTTGGAATATTCCCAACATGAAACATTTTAGTTTGACAATTTTGAACACTTAAAATATTTTCCATAATTTAAAATGCTCATTTCAGAAATTTGTGAATTAAATCTAGAACCCTTAGGTGACCTAGAAAATGTTCCACCTTCTTTGACATGGATCCTGAACCCAAACAAAGAGGATGAGCATTTTGAAGGGCATTCAGATTCATTGAAATAAATTTTAGTAAACCCTAGTTGTTTTAAGGGGGTGTTGCAGGGTTTCTGCCTTCCCCATTTCAAATTTAGATGAAATTTAAACATGATGCACACCCTAATGCATGGTCTATCGGGATGTGACAACTCACCCCCACTCAAAAGAATCTCGTCCGAGATTTAGGATCTATTCTTGAAAAAGGTGGGGTACTCAAGTCGAAGGCGATCCTCCCTTTCCCAAGTTGCTTCTTGCTCGGAATGGTTTGACCATTGAACCTTTAGAAACTTGATATTCCGGCGTCGAGGTGATGCGCTCGGCTTGATCGAGATCTGAGCAGGGTACTCTCGATAGGTGAGGTTATCTTGGAGATCAAGCGTTTAGTGGTCCCTCCACGGATAGGATCCGAGAAGCAAGCGCTGAGTTGGGAAGCGTGGAAGACATCATGGACCTTGGAAGATCGGAGGTAGTTCAATTGGTAGGCAACTTCCCTCGTTTGGCAAGAATGCGAAAGGGTCCAATGTAACGAGGCCAACTTGCCCTTGATACGAATCGATGGGTTCCTTTTAAAGGAGTAACCGGAGGTAAGCCTTCTCGCCAATTTCATAAGCCATGAGGCTTATGCTTGCGATCATATTGGCTCTTCGGCGAGATTGGGCTGTTTTCAATTTCTCACGAACAAGCGAACCTGCTCCTCGCTTCTGAATCATATCCGGGCCAAGAGTTGTCTCTCCCGGTTTCGACCGATTAAGAGGCGTTCGACATTTTCTTCCATAAAGAACTTCAAAGGGCTTTGCCCAAACTGGCTTGATAACTATTGTTATAAGCGAACTTCGGCGAATGGAAGGCATTTCTCCCAATTCATGCGAAAGAGATGTGAAGCCGGAGCATATCCTCTAGGATTTGGTTGACTCGTTCTACTTGACCACTTGATTGGGGATGGAAGCGGTGCTAAAGAAAGAGCGAGTTCCCATAGCATTTTGGAAACTTTCCCAAAATCGAGAGGTGAAGAGACTACCACGGTCTGAGTTAATTTCCAATGGAACACCATGAAGAGACACTATTCGAGAGATGTATAAATCAGCTAGTGACTAGCGGTTATACTCTCATGACTGGTAGGAAGTGGGCTACCTTGGAAAGGCGATCAACGACAACGAAGATAGCGTTATTCCCTCTCTTGGTCTGGGAAACCCGGTAATGAAATCCATACCAATTTTATCCCATTTCCATTCAGGAATTTCCAAAGGTTGAAGGGTGCCGGCAGGCCGTTGATGCTCGCTTTAACTTCGACGACAGGCGTCGCGATTAGCGATGTATTGGCGATTTCTCTCTTCATCCTAGTCCACCAAAACCTCTGGCGTGATCTTGATACATTTAGTACTACCGGGATGAATGGTGAGAGGAGAGTCATGAGCTTCCTTAAGGATCAATCGCCTCGGGTTGCGCACCTTAGGAACCACTAGCGGTCTCAAAGAACCGACACCTTGTTCATCAATGGAGAAACAATCTGCGACTCCTTTCTTGATGTTTCTCCTGATCGGGAGATTCGGATCTACCTTACGTGCTTTGATGATCTGATCCGTAAGGGTAGGTTTAGCCACCAGGGTGGAAAGGAATCCTCGAGGAACAATGTGAAGATTAAGCTACGAAATTCCTCGTGGAGAATTGGTTGACTTTGTTGTAACATCAAATTGTTACAATAAGATTTGCGACTTAGTGCATCAGCCATGACATTGGCCTTGCACAGGGTGTAGGATATTCCTAAGTGAAATCTGTAATCAACTCGACCAACGTCTTTGCACGAGATTCAAATCCGGTTGGGTGAAGATATATTTCAGACTTTGGTGATCGTGTAGATTTACATAGCGATTACCTAGAAGGTAATGTCGCCAGGTTTTGAGTGCATGAACCCTTTGCTGCAAGCTCTAGATCGTGTGTGGGATAGTTATCCTCATGTGGGCCTTAGCTATCGAGATCGTGGCAATCACATAGCGATCTTGCATGAGTATGCAACCTAGTCCTTGTCGCGGCGTCATAATAGATAATAAAGTCCTTAGAAATCTGGTGGAACAAATGCGGGAGCAGATGTCGAGGCGTCTTTTCAGTTCTGGCTGATCTCGCCTTGTGGCGTCCCTCGAACTTCTTATCTTTCTTGAGGAGTTCGGTTAGAGGTTTAACAACTTTGGAGAAATTCTCGTGAAGCGGCGGCAATAGCTTCGCTAAAGCGAGAAACTCGAACTTGCTTGACCGATTCGGTGGAGTCCATCAAGGGCGGCTTGAACTTCGCTTCGGGATTGACAGCAATACCCTTACGGAGATTACATGTCCTAGATAGGTCATACGGTAACAGAATTCACACTTAGAGAATTTGGCATAAAGGCGGTGCTCTCGAAGTTTCATCAATACTAGCCTTAGGTGTTGGCATGTTCTTCCTCATTCTTGGAGTAGATGAGTATATCATCGAGGTATACCACGACAATTTATCCAAATACTCCATGAAGATTGAGTTCATTAACGAGAAAGTGGCTGGAGCATTGGTTAATCCGAAGGACATGACGGTGTACTCGTATTGGCCATAACAGTGACAAAGGCCGTTTGGGGATGTCCCGTTCTTGATTTTGATTTGATGGTAGCCCAACCTCAAATCCATTTTGGAAAAAGGCGAGGACCAGCGAGCTGATCATACAGTCGTTGATCTGGGGAAGCGGATACTTGTTCTTGATAGTGACCAAATTGGCGGTCGGTAATCTACAACCATCCGATCCGTACCATCCTTCTTCTTGACGAAGAGGGGCCAGGGCAAGCCCATGGAGATGAACTAGGGCGGATGAAACCCTTTTGCAAGGACTCATCGAGTTGTTTCTTAAGTTCAGCTAGTTCTAGGGTGCCATCTTATAAGGTCTTCTAGAGATTGGGGCGGTTAAGAATAAGATCTATCACGAACTCGACATCCTGTCGGTGGAACACTGGCAGTTCTTCGAGAAAGACATCAGGAAATCACGGACTACGGAATATCTTGAGATCTGGAAGAGGTTGGCATTTAAAGAGTAAAGGCGGCGCTTAGACACTCGGGTTAAAACATCCTTTGTTTTACCGAAGGATGGAATAAGTTGAGCGGTTCTAGTAGAGCAATCGATCTTGGCATAATGGGCTGACATCGGTCCATACCCAAGATGATGTTTATGTCAGAGGACTTAAGAGCTATTAGAGATGCAAGAAAGACTAATCATCGACAAGAATCTCATTCCATGACTTATTCTAGAGGTTTGCCATCTAGAACCGGAGTTTAATTTCCATGGAGGTAGGCATGTCACGAGAATGTGGTGTTGTGCAATCGAGCATAGCTCTCGAAATAAATGAATGAGATGCTCGATATCAAAAGAACGATTGCGGATGGCAATTAACAAGCGTGCCGAGGGCGGCGTTGGGATCCTCATAGGTTTCTTGGCGAGACATAGTTGACATGGCCACGGCGGTGGCAAGCTGGCAGCATAAGGGGCCTTTCTGCTGGCTTGCTTGCGACGTGAGACTTTCGGCTTGATTGGGGTTGTTGCAGGGACACTCTCGAATATAGTGGCCCGTCTCTCCACATTGAAACAAGTGATCACATTTGGCCGTGGGGCCACATTAGCGATTGGACCTCCATATGTCTTGGGTGGAAAATCGGCTGGTTGGGCGGCGCCTCGAAGGATGGCCTCGGGGTGTACCTAGATGGTAGAGCCGTATTTGGGACCCAAACCCGGCGCCACGGGACGAGCGGATGGCGATCGAGAATCACGGATGTGCTGCGTGAAGCCTCGAAATCAGTCTGCCCGATCTCGGCGTGATAGCCTTATTGACTAACCGAGAAGAGGTACATTCATGCGAGCGGAGATCTCGGCGTAGCTCGGGCTAAGTCCCTTACGGAACCTCTTTGCTTCTTAGCATCGGTAGAAACTTCTTGGGAGCATAACGTGCTAACCTCCCAAATTCACGGTGTAGGCATCCTTTGTCGGCCTGCCTTGGGTGAAGCTGCAAAATTCCTCACGTTTGCGGTCCATAAGACCTTACGGTATATGGTGCTCACGGGCGGCTGAATTCATCCCAAGTTGTAACTTGTCCAGCGGACGCATAGCCTCATAATTTTCCCACGGTGGCGGGGCCTTCCGGATGATAGGCGGCAAAGATAACTGTCGACCTCGGCCACGATGGCGGAGCGCAGCTTGTGGTGGATCTTTGCGGAGCCAATCATCGGCGTCGAGTGGCTCGGCGGAACATTTGAATTTTGGAGGATATAGCTTGGCGAAGTCATTAGGTGAAACCCCATCGTTTCTTGGCTGGCGTGCTGTGTTTTGTTCAATCCGCTCCAATAAGCGGTTGGTTTAGCGCTTATGCGTTACGCTTCGGCATCACCTCAGCCAAAGATGGCGGTTGCGGCGATTCACATTTCTGCTGCTGCTGGCCTCTCCTGCTCTGGAACAGCGGGAGAATTTGAGTGTTGACCATCACGGGAGACAAAACAAAGGTTTAAACCAGGATGGCAGAATTTAACAAGGAAGTGCGGAAGGTAATGGGCGGTATGGAATGCAAAGATGTTCATCCGTATGACATGGTAATATAAACTGCCATATATATATACCAGCGGTCATACACACCATTCATAGTTTAGTACAAGCTGTGAAGTACAACTATAGAAAAGGCGTTACATCTCATGGAAGCATTCCAACTCCTATACATTATTTTCTACACTTAGGAGCGATACACACTAGGTCGTATCCACGAGTCACGCGGGGCGGTGGAAACACAACCAGTACCATACTAGGAATACTACTACTATCTCGAGGCAGCTCCATAGTAGTCCTCATAGAAGTCACCACCCAGGACACAGAAGTGGAACATGATCGTCAGGAAGCAGACAATCTGTGGGGCACTGTGGACCATAAGGACTCGGATGTGGCCGTGGACCCTAAGCAGTGGCGAGAAGAGGCCACGAGGAGGTGATGCCTCCAACCTCACGCCACTCCATGAAGTCCAGCGAGACCCGCCCTTACAGGGTACAAGTCTCTCATGTCCATATATCCGGCTTGCACGGCGGTGCAAACCTAGTCGAGTAGCCAGTGGTCGAGCGGGCATTAAAGCACTCCATCATGAGGCCGGTTCTCACGGTCCTTGTCCTCCGACAACTTCAGTAGTAGTGCGAAGGTGAGTCCTCATGGGATGCATCGCTGTACAAACCACGAAGGTAGCCATCGCCCGGGAAGAGATCTTTGGCATATAGCGGAAATCGGTGTTGCTCGACCAAAGCAGTCTGGCTCGAATAATAGTCATCATGGAATAGGCTGCATCTTATGCAGACATTCCAATAGTGATTCGAGCCCATAGAGCGATGAAGTGGCTCGGTAGCTCCGGGGTAAGATGGATAAATCCGGACCGTGCATAGGTATTGGCTTTGATTGAAATCCTGAACTGCTCCTCGGCGGTATATTGAGGATACCATCGATAACCAGCCTCAATCATCACCCTAACCAACATGGCGTGTGACCGCACACATCAATGCAATGGTCGAGGCGAACCACTTAGTTACGGGAGCAGGTGGCCATCTGAAAGCACAGCCATAATGCAAAGGCATTAGAATTCCTAGGAAAATCGGGCAGCATAACATCTGTAAATGCTCAAATCAGATTTGAGACATTCAAAATCAGATTTGCAAAACCACTCAACAACATCATATCAAGGTTACGGTTCAAGTAATAGCATACTAAAATTTGGTAGCAGGCGGGGATGTAACCAACAATCCTATAAGGTACTACGGATTAGTAACACGTGAACTGATAGAAAAAAGAGCCTAGTCCTAAACCCGTTGAATGAGAAAAGGATGACTCGGATCGAGAGGGCATAAGGTAAAGGAGTAAAAAAGAGCCTTCGTTCCTCCACAATCAATTCCCCTACATATAACTAAAGCATTTCTAGACTCAACTTGACCAGTTTGGCTTAGCGGACCTACAGGCAGCCCTGCTCACGATGCCAGCTGTCGGGACCCGATTCAAGTCACATCGACCTAGCTGGTAACACCTCATATCACTTTGCGGCCTCACGCGGTATTCCCAGGTGTCGCCTTACCATGTCCGGGACCGTTTGCGTCTTTTGGCTCACGTATATGATAGTGTCGCTAGCATCCACATGACAAAGAACCGGGCCGACATGGCTAGTCGTGAACCAAGCGGCGCTAACCTATGGGAACAGGCATACATGAAACACTTGAGCATGTCGGTCATCAGCGTATGAACTTGGGCTGTAACCTTGGGCTATGAGGACTCCGGTATCCGGGCTGTAGCAGCTAAGCAGGACTCAAGTATCACGCGTGACATTTCCCGAAGGACAGACATAAGGCGAAATGAATCACATGCCGGCCAGTCAAGTGTCCAAGCGGTAGTCTTTGGGCTAGCGAGGACTCCGGTGAACCGGGCTGTGGCGGACTACTATCGCTCGAGAAGCACGAGACTACATTTCCCCATATGAGAGGCTGCCAAGGATAAACAACTAGATTGTCGGATCCCTCATACCAAGCATTTCAATCATACGCATAATATGCCCGATATGAGTAAATACAACAAGGCATCACAACAAAACTCTACAACTCAAGTACTTTATTTAAGAGGCTCAGGAGCCATACATAACTATAGTCATACAGATAGGGGTCACATGACCCAACACTCAAATCATACAATCATACAAGCACATGCGGAAGCAAAGTAGTGCAGAGTGCAGACTCTAGAAAGAAAAGAAAGCTTGTTGGAGCCTTTCTATCTACAATGGCCCTTCACAAGTCTTAGATCGCCACACAGGTGGCTAGCTTACTAAATCGAAGTCAACATCTACATAGAATCCGTCGGAGGGTAGTATAGTCCTCTGAAAATATTGATTAAGCAAACATGAGTACAAAAGTACTCAGCAAGTCTTACTACAGAATCCTATCATACATGCACATTCTCAAGGAAGGAAGTGGAGTTATTTGCAGCAAGCCAGCTTTGACTTTTGGCTAAGCTATCCTCGTGACACACTTTGTAAAGCATTTTGTCGTACACGAGTCCACTATTCACCATCACAATACTTCACCGTGGATCCTCTCGTCATCCCAGAGAGACCATCCACGATACTCCACTATCTTGAGGCTTTTAGTAGTATCCATTTACTTGTCTATGAACTGATATAGGTAACCCGAAGTCCTTCTCCGTGGACACGGCTATTCGAATAGATCATATTTAACCTGCGGGGTATACTTCTTCACGCTCTCACCACTTATAAATCGTTTACGACATGTACTCGGCAACCTTCAGCGGAAGCCCAGCGTGGGTGTCGGCCTCAGCCTACCCAAACACTCAAGTCCCTAGTCCGGGTTTATCGCCTATTCGGGTTCCATCCATGAGAGTCGGCCGAGGTTTCCCATACAGCCCGAGCGATGTGTGCGGGGTTCGAGATACCAAGCGGGCTTTTCGGTACACAGACACGGTGCCTACCGCAACACAACCCACCCCTAAGGTCAGCGTTGCGTCATTGACATGCTACAAACACGAAACTACTTGCAACTCCGGACTATGAGCAGGGGTGGTTAAAAAGCCGAGAGGGTCCATTGGTTTGGGCCCAATGCGTGGTAGTAGCTAGTTCATGGATCACAAACACAGATCTCAGTTCTTAAGTTGGCTTCAATGAAACAACCCACCATGTACTCCTACATGGCCTCTCATCGATACCTTTACCAAATCGTGTTCAACACTTACACTCTCGAACCAACACAACCTTTCCTCCGGTTCATCATCCCGATGAGCGGACACGACACAACTCTAAGCATAGCAAGCATAGCATGGTAGGAATCACAAACATGGCTCAATCAACTCCTACACATACTAGTGGGTTTCATCTAATTCTTGTGGCAATGACAGGTCATGCAAAGGAAGTGGGTTCAACTACGCAGCACACAGCAGTTGAATCGCGTTGTCTTAATGCGATAAAAGCGAGGCGAAGCGAGAACATGGGTTGTGTCGGAATGATCAATGAATTGCTTGCTGATGGGCCAGGGTGAGAAGCGCCCTTGGTGGGTGTCGAGGTTATCTTGAGGCAGAACCTATCATGAAAACACACCAAAATAAACATACAGGCAATATGCAACAATATGATGCATGCTATGACATGGCAATATGGATGTGTGTTGGCCTAATGCAAGTTGAAGGGACGAGGGATGAACTCATTTGAATCAAAGGTTCAAATGATAGATCATGTGAGTTAGTCCTAATGGTGCAAAATCTTAATCTGGTTATTCAGCATAGTTAACTTGTTTTAACATGCATGAAACCTGTACCAATGGATAGAGTGTATTTTTCTGATAAATTTTCATATATAAATCTTTGCATTTGGAGTTATAGAATAAAAGTTATAAGCATTTGAAATTTGAGTTATATTCTGGAATTTATTATATAAAAATAATTCCAGAATTTGAATATCTTGTCGACATGAGTCAACATGATGTCGGGGTCAGCAGGGTCGTCCAGGTCAAAGCTGACCAATGGGACCCGCATGTCGAGGTTAGTTTAACTAATTAGTTTTAATTAAAACTAATCCTAATTAGTTTAGCTGGAGGGTCCACATCATTGACCCGGAGGTCAGCAGGGCCTGAGACGGGGTCAACTCACGGCGTCTAGCCTTGGCGAGAGAGAGCGAAGCAAGTGCTTTTGCACTTTCGGGCTCCAAATGGGCCGGGAGCACCTCGTGATCTGGGAGGTGAGCAGCAGTTAGTGGTGGAGTCGGCTTGGGTCGGGATGGCGGAGTGGGCGCCCGGCGGCAGTCGAGGCGGCGGAGGCTCGACCACCGGCGGGTTTGGGGCTAGAGGGCTTGGCGGCGGGAAGTGCACCGTTAGACCCGTTGGGGTGTGGTGAAGTCACGATGGGCGTAGTGGCGTGGCCATTAGGTGACCGGAGGCTCGTCGGTGACGAGCTCCGTGATGAGTTCAGTGATCATCGGCGCTTCGTTGTGGTGCAAGAAGAAGAAGCGGAAGGATGGGGAAGTAGCTAGGCTCACGGTGAACCTGTGGAAACTTCGTCGGGTCGGGGTGGGTGATCTGTGGCGGCAGCGATGGGGATCTCCGTGACCTTGAGCTCGGCGAGTCGGGGTAGTGGCCTCGGGGTGTTTTGGGCGAGGAACTAGCTAGCTAGAGTGTGAGGTCTTGGCGGAACTGCAGACATGTGAGGAGGAGTATGGCGGGAAACCTGGCGTCGGCAGTGGCGTCGGCGATAAGCGTCGGCAGGTCGAAGCGAGCGAAGAGAGGAAGTGAGGTGTCAGGAGGTCGGGGGTGGCAGCGTGGGTCGTCCGGCGAGGATGGCGAGGATGAGGCAGGCGTGACCAGCTCGTGGCGCGCCTGCGCTCGCCGGCCGACACCAGGCTACTGCACTGGGCGAACCAACAGCTGTTGGCCAGCAGCTCTTGGGCTGGGCGGCAGGTGGGCGGTCATGGGCTGACAGTGAGTTTTTTCTATTTTTAGGCTTTTCTATTTACGTAACTCTGTTTAGGGTTTTAAAAATACCAAATCTATTTCAAAAATTACCAAAATGCTCCTGGTCACTTGTTGGAATATTCCCAACATGAAACATTTTAGTTTGACAATTTTGAACACTTAAAATATTTTCCATAATTTAAAATGCTCATTTCAGAAATTTGTGAATTAAATCTAGAACCCTTAGGTGACCTAGAAAATGTTCCACCTTCTTTGACATGGATCCACGAACCCAAACAAAGAGGATGAGCATTTTGAAGGGCATTCAGTTCATTGAAATAAATTTTAGTAAACCCTAGTTGTTTTAAGGGGGTGTTAGGGGTTTCTGCCTTCCCCATTTCAAATTTAGATGAAATTTAAACATGATGCACACCCTAATGCATGGTCTATACGGGATGTGACAGCCGTGTCCATGAAAAGGACTTACGGGTTGCCTATATCGGTTCATAGACAAGTGAAAGTGGATACCTAAAATCGCAAGATAGCGTGAGTACTATGGATGGCGTTCTCGTGGGAAGGCGGGAGGCGGGTCCATAGTGGTGTATTGATATGGTGAATGATGTGGACTCGTGTGCCACCTCAAAAGAGTTACTTGCGTCGTAGTTCGGGATAGCCACCGAGTCAAAGCTGGCTTGCTGCGGTCAAACTCCACCCCCCTTTGATAATGATGCATATGTAGTTAGTTACGATGTAAGTCTTGCTGAGTACAATTGTACTCACGTTTGCTTATTATGTTTTGCGAGAGGCGTCGGTCTCGCTAGTAGTTCCACGTGGACTTGACGTTTAGCTTGTTACCTCAGCTACGATCTTGTGCCTCGGCGGATCTGGTAGATAGTCGGGCTTCTCAGCCCTTTTCATTTATAGTTATGCGTACTCGGACATGTTTAGCTTCGCTTATGCTTTGACTTGTATGCTCAGAGTGTTGGGTCATGAGACCCATGTTTGTAATATCTAGCTCTTGAGCCTAATGAATAATATATTGAGTCGTAGAGTTATGTTGTGATGCCATGTTGTATCTCGCATATTGAGCATAATGTGTGTATGTTTGAAATGCTTGGTATGTGTGGGATCCGACAAACTAGTTGTTTATCCTTGGCAGCCTCTCATATGGGAAATGTAGTCTCGTGATTACGGCGATAGTAGTCCCTTCTGACCGGTTCACGAGTCCTGCTAGCCCAGCACTCTGCTTGGACACTTGGTGGCGGCATGTGTTTCGCCGTTCCTATATACATCGCCGGAAATGTCACCTTGGTGTTATTCGAGTCTGCCTAGCCGCTACTGCCGGGATACGAGTCTGTTAGCCCGTGCTACAGCCGAATATATCGTTG
The DNA here is from genome assembly GCA_021605205.1 of Aegilops longissima. NCBI lineage: Eukaryota > Viridiplantae > Streptophyta > Magnoliopsida > Poales > Poaceae > Aegilops > Aegilops longissima. The sequence goes on from JAHIAM010014359.1 coordinate 12,512, forward strand.
ATGACCGACATGCTCGATGTGATTCATGTATGCCTGTCCCCATAGGTTAGCGCCGCTTTGGGTTCACGACTAGCCATGTCGGCCGGGTTCTTTGTCATATGGATGCTAGCGACACTATCATATCGTGAGCCAAAAGGCATAAGCGGTCCGGGCCATGGTAAGCGACACCGTGGGAATACCGTGTGTGAGGCGCAAAGTGATATGATGTGTTACATGCTAGATCGGTGTGACTTAGGATCGGGGTCTGACAGCGTTGGTATCGAGCTGACTGCTGTAGGATTACCAAGCCAAACTGGTGAAGTTGTGTCTAGAAATGCTTTAGTTATGTAAGAAATTGATTGTGGAAGGGCGTAAGGCTCTTTTTACTCCTTATACCTCATGGCCTTCGATGCAGAGTCATCCTCTTCTCTTCTACGGGGTTTAAGAACTAGGCTTCTCATCTATCCATTAGGATGGCGTGTTACTAATCCATAGACTTATAAGATTGTTGGTTTTAATCCCGATTCGGTTCCTACTATTTCTGAATGATAACTGTTGATCTCAGAATCTTGTTATGATGTTGTTGAGTGGTTACGCCACCATTTTTGCATGATGTCTCAAATCATTTTGAGCAATTACAGCCGTTATGATGTCCGAGTCATCCCGGTCTCTAAATAGTCGATGCATTTGCAAATCCTTCCTTCCGTTCGATGTCCTTTTGGTCGAATAAGCACACTAACCGGTGCGTTGAGGTAATTATTGCCTTGACATGTATGTTGGAATTATTATTATGACCCTAGGTGTTTAGGAAGTCACCTAGCAATTCAGCAATGCTTTTGTATCCCAAGTGTGATGATTACGGCGATCATTTTGAAAGCATCCCGTGATGCCATTTAGTAGTAGGTATTCTATTCTGGGTTCTGAACCGAGAGTCACCCTACTTACTTCATGTTGGAGTGTTGCTAGTTCCTTTATGATATTAGTAACCTTTGCGATAGTCCTCGAAGTCCGTGGTATTCTCCTTCTTCCAAATACCATGAACTAATTATGGCAGAAGTTCCTTTGAACCAAAACATCACAATAAGAGTGCTCTTGAGGAGTTCTCCATTCATAATTGTGAATCTGCAAATTCTACCTTTACGCATGGGTTATCCGGAAGAAATGTTGAGCTTGCTCGACATACTAATCTGTGCATCCACAACTCGAGAAAATTATATGTTCCTACGAGTTGCTCTCTTGATTGCATTCCGACCTTCGTCTATCAATTGATAGTCAGGAGTAGTCGTGCACTCGTCATCAATGCATTTTATCCTTGTGGTCCGTCAAGCCATTCTATTACGGAATGACTAGGAGAAACAAACTCGATACCTTGTCCACCTCGAGGATTGGGTCAAAGTAATTGTACTCTCTGATCAAAATGCCAATCCAGCTTTGATTACGCTCTACCTTGGGTAATACCGTCTTTATGTCGGGAATGTCATGAAATTGCACCTTCTTTTATGAACTCTTGGCCGGTGATACTTCTCACCATCATCATTCATTCCTCGGTCCTCGTGTTGTTGCAACCGGAATGCCGACAAGTGAGTTGTGATGTGTGACATCAGTACTCCGAGCAACTCGTTGCTTGGTAGCCAATGGACAATATCCTCCTTCTTAGCGTGTTGATTATTGAATCATCATCCTAAGATTGATCGTGCTACCTAGTCCTTAGTTCTGGTGCACTCTTCGATCTATGAGTTAGGATCCTGTCAAGTCCTCACTCGTTCAATCATATCGTCTTGCCCTCAAAAGCAAGATTGTTCTCGAGCTTAGTAACATACCGGTGGTTCGTGACTTTCCAAATATCTTCTTGGAAGTGTTACCGGGTTGTTTCCTGGCTGTTATGTTGAGCTCGTGGTCAAGTTGGTTTCTTGTGAACCACCCTTTCTCCAAGAATCTGTGTTGGATATCCTAAGCTAGTTGGTTAAGCTAGACAACAACTTGGAGAGTTGGAAGATAAAAGCTTGTCCAACCTAGTTCATTCCAAGGGATATTCTTGTGTAGTGTGTGTTGAAGAAAGATGGTATCTTCATCGATTGGTCCCTATGATCAGTTGCTGGACCTGTTGTCTTATCAATCCTTTGATTTGAGTATGGGCTATCGTCAAATCAAATCAGTACCAACGGTGCTCATAATGTTGTCTTACTCGTGGTTGATCCCTCGAGCATACACCATTATATCTTTGGTCTGACCAATGCTATCACCGTGTTCACATGATGGTGGAAGTCGATGATATGGAAATTCCGATGAGTTCTTTGTTGAGCCCATCGGTAGCATTTCGTCTCCCCCCATGAGTCGTGTTGAACATCAACCTAGTGTTGGGAATTTGTGTAAGCATTTCTTCGTGTGCCGTTCATGAAGCTTATGCTTGGATGGTTGAAGAGACTTCCTCGAATTTATGTGTTTTAGGTGTAAGTTGCCACCATGAATTTGAGAAAGGTTTGTTTTGCTTCCTCTGGAATCATTCCAAGTCAGTCATGCATGTGCGAAGTATTCTATGGTTTGATAGACTGATCATCTTCATTCCGTATGTATTCCTAGCACACCAAGCCACTGATTGATTTGTTCAAGGAGAAGAAGTTCCTTCCTAAGAGCTAATCCGGACTTATGTAAGGACTTACGTTATCCGCAATGATGGTTCCCAACCTGAACTTCGGTAGTGTTTTGTTGTGAGACTACCATGTGGTCATGCTTATGCGAAACAACGTGTTCACATGTGTTTAGCAAAACCAGCTCATGTTTTGGAGCTTACTACCTTGGTTCATTCCTCGAGAATCTGCAATGTCATCTAAATCGATTTGTGTTGCAACCCTTCCTTTTCGGACATCTTTGAGTCTGAAGTATCCTATTACCAATCGGATCTGAATCTCGAGCGGATATGATGGTTGGAACATTCCAACAGATTGCATTTCGTTCCCAGCTTGCACCGTCCTTGTGTCATTTCACTATGGGCTGCCTTCTTAGTAATTTCTGTTCAAGATCATCCTCAAAAATGGACCTACCATGGGTCCCCTCCATCTCCGATGATAAGCAAAAATCATCCATTGCGTTGTCTTCAACAAGGTAGTCCACATCATCCATTCTAGTCCGGGTGTACCATCCCTTTGCATTCCACCAAATAATCGCTTGTGATTGCCTCAGGCTGGTATAAAGAGTTCCAATGATCTATGGATCAAAAGTAATTCTTTTTGCCACTTAAGGAAATAGTTCCTCGCGTCACCTCCACGAGGTGCCCGTTAATGAATCATGGCAAATATTTTCTCACCACCTTGACACCATCCACCATCTTTCTAAGCGTGGAATTGTTGCCACCAATCAAAACCCATCGTTTGTTCCTCCATCCCTCTCGATGTATTTTGTGTCTCTACTCGAGATGTGTCACCGTCTCGGTCAGTGAGTTGATCATGTTTTGATCTTCATGAAGATCGAATCATGTAGGGTTTTCCCTTTCTTTCTATTGTAGGTGTCGGTGAAGACCTCGAAAGCAAGGGCGTCAAGACTAAGATGATGGAATGAATCAACATCTTGAGAAGGGCAAATGGATTATGAAGATTGTGATAGTTTGTGACCTCCTTTTCCTCTTGCCTCCGTCTTGAATCTCGGCGAGATTCTTGTTTAGTCAGGGGGGTGGTATCTGACCAGATCAACCCTAGAGCTTGTTTGTAGCTAGTAGCATTGCATCCATGCATCATGTTTAATTTTCATGAAAATTTGAAATGGGGATGATCAAGCCCTAGCACTAAAGCAATTCAAATAGGTTCAACTTAAAATATCTTCAAAGAACCCAAAGTGGTTTGCAAAAATGTTCATGATTAATGGAAAAAGGTGAAAACCATATCCGGTGATGGATATTTTCCCAAGACATTTTGGATTTTGAATAAACCATATTGTATTTGAATTGGGGCATTTAAATACTATTAATATTTTAAATGCTCCAACAATTTTGAAAATAGTTAAGGGCCTCTGTAATAATTCAGTTAATGCCCATAATTATTTTCAGGATTTATTAAATGGTTTAGTATTTTACTAAACTAAAACAAACAGAAAAATAAAAAGCAGTATAATAAAGAGAGAAAGGACTACTGGCTTACTGGCAGCCCACCTACAGGCCCTTAGGCCCCTCCTCCCCCCCCCCCTGGCCGGCCCGGTTGGCCAGCCAGCCTACCCCCCACGCTCATCGTCTTCCTCTGCCGGAAAAGGCGGGCGCGAGGCGTGGCGGCGATCTGCTGACCACCTCCACCTTGTTTGAGGCCTCCCCTCCCGATCTGATCCGCGTCTGCGGCGCCATGCACCCCCACAGGCCCTCTCACTCTTCCCGTACCCTCTCCCTCCTCTCTCTCGCTCTGCGCCTCGTGCCGAGAGCCGCCGTCGCCGCCGCTCGCCATAGCCGTGCCACATCCTCCCTCGCCCATCAACATGCCCCAAAGACTCGCCCTCCGTCCCGTCAACCCCACCGAGCCACATAAGCCGGTTCACCACAACCCGCCATCGGCGCTTTCTTCAACCTCGGGACCGCCGGCCATCACCGTCAAATTAAATCGGCTCCGGACCGTCCCGACCTCGCCAGCGCCCGTCGTCATCGCCATGAGCCCCTGCTCCAAACCCTCTTCCTCCCCTTGCGTTCGTACACCTAGCTCCATTCCCGCCGTGCCAGAGCTCCTGCCGCCCGGCCATGTCACCGCCGCCCGCTACAATCCTTGAGGTTTGCGCTGACCGTTGCCCGAGTTCATCTTGCTCCTAGGAGCCTAACACCACCACCAGCTCCTTCCCCGAGCTCCCTAGTGCCATGCCGTTGAGGCCGAGCTCGGCCGCCCGCCGGAGCTCGCTTCGGCGAACACCAGCCACCCCGCACCTCCCGTTGGTCTCCCCAGATGCGCACGGGCACGGGCTCCCTCCTGGTGCCCTCAGCGCGCCCCAGCCGCGGCCCTAGCGCAACTCCGGCGAGCCACCGCCGCTCGGTTGGTCGCCGCCGGCCTAATTCCGGCAAGTGCCGACGTGGCCACCCTGTTAGCACTAATTAACCCCCCCCCTCTCTTTGACATGTGGGCCCCAGTGCCTGGATTAATTAGTTTAATTTCTTTGTTAGATTAGTACTAATCTCAGGGGGCCCGCCTCTCAGCATTGACTTTGCCACGTCATCGTTGACCCGGACCCACTAGTCAGCCTCTGTCCCTGCCTGTTACAGCGGCGTGCGGGTCCCCGCGTCGAGGTTTGACTGGACCTGGCGCCTTGACCTCTTGACGTCACGCCTCTGTCATCTTGACACAATAACCCATTTCTGGATTTAATTTAATTCAGGAAATTTCAGAAAATACCTAAACTTTAATAAATCATAGAAATTCAACCGTAACTTCGGATGGAAATAATTTATATATGAAAATGATCAGAAAAATATGAAGAATCTGTTTATGCCATGATCATGCATGTTTGAACAAGTTAACCTCACTGAATAGGATGAATCATGATTAGGGTAATTTATGAAATAGCATTTGGAGTTGGAGTTCAACCTTGTTTGAATTCCACTTCAACTAACGGATTATTATTGCATTAGGTGAATTCAGTACCTTAATATGACATGTCATTCATGTGAATGTGCATTGCATTGATTGTGTTCTCTCTTGTTTGCGGTAATTGTCCCCTCCGGTGAGCGATGTCTGCAAGCGATGAGTTCGATGACACCGATGAAGAATTATATTATCTTGAAGTGCCGAGGCAAGCAAAACCCCTTGTTCATTCCGATACAATCCCACTCTCGCTCCTGCTCTATTTTACTGCATTAGGACAACAACGACTCATGTGTTACTTGCTGCGGTAGCTGAACCCCTTGATCCTTTGCATGACTGTCATTCCACGATAATTAGATGAAACCCACTAGCATGAGTAGGAATTGTTTGAGCCATGTTGTGCCTACTCATTTATGCTTGTTTGTCATGCACACTCTGCTTAGAGTTGAGTGGGTCGATTCATCGGGAATGAATTGGAATTGTTATGAACATGTCCTATTGTGTGTGAGCTAAGTGTGTGAACACGATTTGGTAAGGAAGTAGCGGTGAGAGGCCATGTAGGAGTACATGGTGGGTTGTCTCATTGCAGCCGTCCTCGAGAACTGAGTTACGTGTTTGTGATCCATGAAGATTACTACCACATTGGGCCCGAAACCAATGGACCCTCTCGGCTTCTTAACCACCCTTGTTCTCTGTCCGGGAGTTGCAACTAGTTTACGGTGTTTGTAGGATATGTGTTGGAGGCGTGCGTGGCTGACCCTAGGGTGGGCTATGATGCGGTGATACACGTGGCGATGTGCAGAGTGCCGTTTGGTATCTCGGGAACCTGCACACATCGTTCGGGGCTGTATGGGAAACCTCGGCGGACTCCTGCGGATGGAACCGAATGGGCGATAAACTGGACTAGGGACTTGAGTGTTTAGGTAGGCCGTGGCCGACACCCGTTGGGCTTCCGCTTGAAGGTTGCGAGTACATGTCGTGTAAGCGGCGGTAAGTGGTGAGCGTGTGTGAAGAAGTACACCCTGCGGGGTTTAATATGATCTATTGAATAGCCGTGTCCGCGAAAAGGACTTACAGGTTGCCTATATCAGTTCATAGACAAGTGAAAGTGGATACCTAAAATCGCGCAAGATAGCGTGAGTGCTATGGATGGCGTTCGTGGGAAGGCGGGGCGGGTCCATAGTGGTGTATTGATATGGTGAATATGTGGACTCGTGTGCGCCACCTCAAAGAGTTACTTGCGATCGTAGTTGGGATAGCCACCGAGTCAAAGCTGGCTTCTGCGGTCAAACTCCACCACCTTTGATAATGATGCATATGTAGTTAGTTACGATGTAAGTCTTGCTGAGTACAATTGTACTCACGTTTGCTTATTTATGTTTTTGCGAGAGGCGTCGGTCTCGCTAGTAGTTCCACGTGGACTTGACGTTTAGCTTGTTACCTCAGCTACGATCTTGTGCCTCGGCGGGATCTGGTAGATAGTCGGGCTTCTCAGCCCTTTTCATTTATAGTTATGCGTACTCGAGACATGTTTAGCTTCGCTTATGCTTTGACTTGTATGCTCACGAGTGTTGGGTCATGAGACCCATGTTTGTAATATCTCGCTCTTGAGCCTAATGAATAATATATTGAGTCGTAGAGTTATGTTGTGATGCCATGTTGTATCTCGCATATTGAGCATAATGTGTGTATGTTTGAAATGCTTGGTATGTGTGGGATCCGACAAACTAGTTGTTTATCCTTGGCAGCCTCTCATATGGGGAAATGTAGTCTCGTGATTACGGCGAT
>JAHIAM010014361.1:0-16082 GCA_021605205.1 Aegilops longissima
GTGTGTTGACGCGGAGGTGCTGTCCGTTCAGCACTTGGTCATCGGTGATCTGAATCACGTCGAGTACGACTCCATCATCACCGCTCCCTCGAACGCTTCCGTACGCGATCTACAAGTGGTATGTAGATGCAAACTCAATCCCTTGACTCGTTGCTTAGATGAACTCATAGATGGATCTTGGTGAAACCGTAGGAAAAATTTTAATTTTCTGCAACGTTCCCCAACAGTGGCATCATGAGCTAGTTCTATGCGTAGTTCTCTATTGCACGAGTAGAACACAATTTGGTTGTGGGCGTAGATCTTGCCAACTTACTTGCTGCTACTAGTCTTATCTTGCTTCAGCGGTATTGTGGGATGAAGCGGCCCGGACCAACCTTACACGTACGCTTACGTGAGACCGGTTCCACCGACTAACATGCACTAGTTGCATAAGGTGGCTGGCGGGTGTCTGTCTCTCCCACTTTAGTTGAAGTGGATTCGATGAAAAGGGTCCTTATGAAGGGTAAATAGAAGTTGACAAAATCACGTTGTGGTTATTCGTAGGTAAGAAAACGTTCTTGCTAGAACCCAATTGCAGCCACGTAAAAGATGCAACAACAATTAGAGGACGTCTAACTTGTTTTTGCAGCAATTGTCATGTGATGTGATATGGCCAGAAGTTGTGATGAATGTTGAATGATATATTGTGATGTATGAGATCATGTTCTTGTAATAGGAATCACGACTTGCATGTCGATGAGTATGACAACCGGCAGGAGCCATAGGAGTTGTCTTTATTTTGTATGACCTGCGTGTCATTGAAGAACGCCATGTAAACTACTTTACTTTTTTACTAAACACGTTAGTCATAGAAGTAGAAGTAGTCGTTGGCGTGACAACTTCATGAAGACACGATGATGGAGATCATGATGATGGAGATCATGGTGTCATGCCGGTGACAAGATGATCATGGAGCCCCGAAGATGAAGATCAAAGGAGCTATATGATATTGGCCATATCATGTCACTACTTTATATAATTGCATGTGATGTTTATTATGTTTATGCATCTTGTTTACTTAGAACGACGGTAGTAAATAAGATGATCCCTCACAACAATTTCAAGAAGTGTTCTCCCCTAACTGTGCACCGTTGCTAAAGTTCGTCGTTTCGAAGCACCACGTGATGATCGGGTGTGATAGATCCTTACGTTCACATACAACGGGTGTAAGACAGTTTTACACATGCAGAACACTTAGGGTTAACTTGACGAGCCTAGCATGTACAGACATGGCCTCGGAACACGGAGACCGAAAGGTCGAACATGAGTCATATAGAAGATACGATCAACATGAGAATGTTCACCGACGATGACTAGTCCGTCTCACGTGATGATCGGACACGGCCTAGTCGACTCGGATCGTGTAACACTTAGATGACTAGAGGGATGTAAAATCTGAGTGGGAGTTCATTCGATAATTTGATTAAGATGAACTTAATTATCATGAACTTAGTCTAAAACTTTTTGCAAAATATGTCTTGTAGATCAAATGGCCAACACTCATGTCAACATGAACTTCAACGCGTTACTAGAGAAAACCAAGCTAAAAGATGATGGCAGCAACTATACGGACTGGGTCCGGAACCTGAGGATCATCCTCATAGCTGCCAAGAAGGCATATGTCCTAGAAGCACCGTTAGGTGACCCACCTGCTCTCCCAGCACTGCAAGACGATTTGAACGTTTGGCGAACACGTACTGATGATTACTCCCTCGTTCAGTGCGGCATGCTTTACAGCTTAGAACCGGGGCTCCAAAAGCGTTTTGAGCAACACGGAGCATATGAGATGTTCAAGAGCTGAAACTAGTTTTCCAAGCTCATGCCCGGTCGAGAGATATGAAGTCTCGACAAATTCTATAGTTGTAAGATGGAGGAAAACAGTTCTGTCAAGTGAGCACATACTCAAAATGTCAGGTTGCACAGCCGCTGTCCCACTGGAAATTAACCTCCGGACGAGGCGGTCATTGACAGAATCCTTGATCGCTCCCACCAAGCTACAAGAGCTTCGTGATGAACTACAATATGCAGGGGATGGTGAAAACCATTCCTGAAGTATTTTCAATGCTGAAGTCAGCAGAGGTTGAAATCAAGAATGTCGGTGTACTAGAGTAGGGGTACCCTAGTACCCCGAACTCGTGCACGGACAGTTGCAGCACCCCACGTCCGGGCGGCCTGATGGCCGCTAAGATCCACAGCTGCTCCCTTGGAGCCATTCAAGAACAAAGCAGTAAGACCCGGCAAGAGGAGCTTGCCGGAAGGCCACCAGGCACAAAGGAACAAGGCCCCGGCAAGAGGAGCTTGCCGGGAAGGCTTGGCGGGCGCTGAACCCCCAAACGCGACAAGGTTCCCGCCGCGGCAAGGCGCTTGCCGGGGCGCGCGGCCTCTCTTCATCTCCGCTCCAGCTCACCCGCCAACGTGTCACCACGGGGCTCTCCCAAGGACGCGTGTCGGCGGGCTGCGCAGCCAGCGGAGAGTAGCGACAAGCAGCGCTTACAAGCCACCATCGTGGCGGACGGAGGCGCACTTAACGGACCCTGTTACACTGTTCGGGCGACTGAGACGGGCATTGATGACTCTTGTCCCTTGCCGTCAGAGTTAGGTATAGGTTATTGTAAACTGTACATAGCGGTGTACCAACCTAGGTTATTACCATTGTAACCTTGTCTACTTGCCATATGTGGTAACCCCTTGAGCCTATAAAAGGAGGGCCGGGGGCAACGTAGGGGCGAGGTTCGATTCGGCTGGGTTTCTAGTCTAGCTCCAGCTGAGTTCATCACACTCAAGCTAGGTTTTGTAGCTCGCATTGCTCCCTAGCAAGAACACCAGATAATCCACAAAGCAGCAGTAGGAGTATTATCTCTCCGGAGAGCTCCGAAGCTGGGTAAAAAACCCTCTCGTGCGCATCGCCTCGACCCGCTCTTTGTGCGGTCTCCGCCCCCCCTCCGAACCACAAAGGGACCCAGGTCCCGTAGGTGCTCGTGGGGCACGATTAGCTCTTCACCCCCGACATCTTTGGCGCGCCAGGTAGGGGGCGCGTCGAGGCTGTGCGAATCCGGTCCGGCGGTCGCACTAGCAACTCCATCGACGTCTTCGTCGACATGGCGCCGAAGAAGAAGCCTTCGGCAGCAGCTGAGCCGTCCGCGTCGAACCCACCACCACCGGAGCCGTCAGGCGGTGGGGGAAACGCTGGCGGAGGGACCGGCGCCGCTGAGAGAGCCCACGATGCCGCCAGGTCCAAGGGCAACGCGGCGCGGGCGTCGGTGTCCGAATCTGCACCGCGTCCATCGCAGGAGGCACGGGACAGACAGCGCCACGATACTCGTGGCGCCATACGCTCATTGGATCAAGGCCAAGCTGGAGGGTCCCGAGGCCCTCGGGACCCGCATGCGCCCAAAGATGATGCGAGTGAGGGGTGCGGTCGCTGGGCGGGATGCTGCTCCTCCTAACTTGGTTAGGAGTCTGAGCACATCCCGTTCTTCGCTCCGTACACCGTTGCCGCCAACCACGCCAGCGGAAGCCTTGGCAAGAGCCCAACTTCTCCTAGATTACCCTCCAACGGCCGATAAGGTCGACGAATGGAGGGCTACAATTCAAAGTCTCATCGGCCGCCAACGGCGACGCCCCACGGCAACCAAGTGCTTCGCAGCGCGACGAGGCGATAAGGCACGAGCCGATGGCGGCGAGACTTGCGGGGTGCACCCACCGTACACTCCCTTCCGAAGGCCAAGATCGCCGAATCGCGGATCTACCTCGACAAGCGACTCCACAGCGTCGCCGGATCCACGAGCTCGTCGCGACCAACGCCAAATTCTTCGAGCGGCAAGAAGAGGACGCCGAACCCGAATCGAAGGCCAAGAGAGCGCGCCATCAATCGACTAACGCGCCGGCCCACCGTCGATATGCATGCGCCGGGGAACCAGCGACTTGTCAGACTGTGATAGGTTGCCCTGCGCTCACTCGTGAGCTGCGGCAAGTCCGGTGGCCCGACAAGAAGAACTTCAAACCAGATGTGCCGGAGAAGTACGACGGCAGGACACATCCATCGGAGTTCCTCAGCATCTACACCATCGCGGTGCAGGATGCGGGGGGACGAGACGACAAGATCCTCGCCAACTACTTCCCCTTAGTGCTCAAGACAAACGTCAGATCTTGGCTCATGCACTTGCCGGATGGCTCTATTTCTTCTTGGGCAGATTTGTGCCACCAGTTTGTTGGCGCCTTCACAGGCGGCCACAAGCCTCACGGCCGGAGAGTGATCTCCACCTGCTTGCCCGTATGAAGGGGGAGTCTCTGCAAATTCATCCAGAGATTGGTCGAGTGCACTATAACATCCTGCACGCCCACCCTGCTGCAGTGATTAGTGCATTCCATCGAATGTGCGAAATCGCAGGATGAGGAGGAGATGGCGATGTGCAAAGTGAAAGACGCGATGAGCTCTATACGGCCGACAAGTGTGCACGCGCTGAAGTAGGAAGAAGGCTCCGTGAGAGAGTGTGGGAGCAGAGTCGATAGTGAGGGACCGCCCGGCAAGGAATAGCCGGCGGCGGAACAACAGGAGGAAGAAAAACCAAGAAGTACTAGTTGTCGAGTAGTCCGGCAAGGATGGTGCCGCCAACCAAGCCAAGGCCGGTTGCTCCGGCAAGGAGGTTGCCGTTGACACCGACCGCCAAGCTGTGGCGGCCGCCGACAAGCCTGGCAGCTCCAACAAACAGTACTGTAAAATTCACCGCACTAAGGGCCATGATCTCCAAAGCTGCAAGAAAGTCGAGCAGCTTGTTGAGCTCTGAAAGCTGAATACGAGCGGCGTAGACAAGGAGAAAGCCCAAGAAGGTGCAGTGCAGCAAGTAAGAAGAGACCGGTCGGGGGACGCTTGCAGGCAAGGCCAAGCAGCGGCAAGGAGACAGACCTCCCCGTGGCCGCGACAAAGAAGAAGATGAAGATGGCGAGGACTATGAAGATGATGAAGCTGATGAGCAGGAGTTTCAAAAGGCAACGGAGGTCCTTTGCGTCGACGGTGGTGCGTCTCTGCATACCTCACACCGCCAACTCAAGCAATGGATGCGTGAGGTCAATGTAGCAGAACCATCCATAGAGTCACGCAAGCCTCTGAAGTGGTCCAGCACGCCCATCATCTTTGACATTGAGGATCACCCTGATCGCATCACTGCGGTCGAGTGTTTGCCGATGTTGGTCTCACCAACCATCCGCAACCTCAAGGTCACAAAGATGCTGGTTGACGGCGGGGCCGGCCTGAATTTGATCTCCTCCACAGTGCTCCAGAAACTTCAAATCCCTTACAGCGAGCTCGAAGAAACTGGTACTTTCCAAGGAATCAACCCAGGAAGGAGCAAGCCCAAGGGGAAGATCACACTGCCGGTAACCTTCGACGGTGAGCTCAACTTCAGAGCGAGAGGGTCACGCTCGACGTCGCCGATTTCCCATTGCCCTACAATGGCATACTTACGTCCCGCACTCGTCAAGTTCATGGCGCCTCTCACTATGCATACAACCTACTCAAGATGCTGGCCCGATAAGTGTCATTTCTGTCCATGGCGACAAGAAAGACGCACTTATCTCTGTGCCGACAAGATTTACCGGGATGCAGCAGCGCGACAGATAGCAAACCACTTGCCGCTGAAGCTCCGGGAGGAAGAAGACCACTAGGTCCGCAAGAGCATCGTTGCCCCTCCGCAAGCGCACCTCCTCGGAGTGCTGCGCTACCGTCGAGGACGCACCGTCGAGCTCCACCGCAAGTGCAACAAGACGATGGCAGCTCCGCCAAAGACCAAGAAGGTGCCCGCCAAGGAGGACGGCGCTGGTGGTACCTTTACCATCGATGCCACGCTTGATCCTAAATAGGAAGGCGAGCTCGTTGCTTTCTGCGGCGAATGTCGATGTGTTTGCATGGCAACCATCCGATATCCCGGTGTTCCTGTGAAAGTAATTGAGCACCACCTAGCTGTCTGTCCCCGCCGCGGCCCGTCAAGCAAAGAGTTAGGAAGCGGCGGTGAGCGCCAAGAGTTCATAGCGAAGAAATCAAGAAATTGGAAGCAGCGGGGCTTGTCGAGGAGTCCTCCACCCCACGTGGCTGGCCAATCCGGTAGTGGTACGCAAGGCTAATGGGAAATGGAGACTTTGTATTGACTTCACGGATGTTAATAAAGCTTGTCCCAAGGACCCATTTCCCTTGCCGCCAGTCGACCAGATTGTTGACTCCACACCTGGATGCGATCTGCTTTCATTTCTTGATGCATATTCAGGATATCATCAGATCTTCATGGCGAAGAGGATGAAGAAAACCGCATTCATCACACCATGTGGCACGATCGCTTTATACGGATGCCTTTCGGTTTGAAGAATGCTGGTTCAACCTTTGCGAGGGTAGTCCATGATGCTTTTGGACCACAGATACACAGAAATATAGAAGCCTACATGGATGACATAGTGGTCAAGAGCAAGGACAGAGCGACTCTGATTCAGGATTTGGATGAGATATTTGCAAACCTGCGCAAGATCAACCTCAAGCTCAACCCCGAGAAGTGCGTGTTTGGAGTCCCTTCCGGCAAGATTCTCGGGTTCTTTGTATCTCAGCGGGGAATTGAAGCCAATCCCGACAAGATCAAGGCCATCGAGCAGATCGAAGCACCAAAACGCGTCAAGGATGTCAGGAAGCTTGCTGGTTGCGTGGCTGCTCTCAGCAAAGAAAGAACATCAAGTGTTGATGGTCAATAAGACCACTAAGTTTAAGAAGGGCAAGGGTAAGAAGAACTTCAAGAAGGACGGCAAAGATGTTGCCGCTACCGTAAGCCGAGCTTTGGGAAGAAGTCAAAGAATGGACCCAAGCCCGAGACCGAGTGCTTTATTGCAAGGGAAGGGTCCTTTGAAGCGGAACTGCCCCAAATACTTAGCGGATAAGAAGGCCGCAACACCAAAGGTATATTTGATATACATGTAATTGATGTGTACCTTACCAAGATCGTAGTAACTCCCGGTATTTGATACCGTGTCGTTGCTCATATTTGTAACTCACAGCGCAGAGCTGCGGAATAAGCGGAGACTGGCGAAGGACGAGGTGACGATGCGCGTCGGGAATGGTTCCAGATTCGATGTGATCGCCGTCGGCACGCTACCTCTACATTTACCTACGGGATTAGTTTTGAAACTTAATAATTGTTATGTGGTGCCAAGTTTGAGCATGAACATTGTATCTGGATCTCGTTTAATGCGAGATGGCTACTCATTTAAATCCGAGAATAATGGTTGTTCTATTTATATGAGAGATATGTTTTATGGTCATGCTCCAATGGTCAATGGTTTATTCTTAATGAATCTCGAGCGTAATGTTACACATATTCATAGCATGAATACCAAAAGATGTAAAGTTGATAACGATAGTCCCACATACTTGTGGTAATCGCCGCCTTGGTCACATTGGTGTCAAGCGCATGAAGAAGCTCCATGCTGATGGACTTTTGGAGTCTCTAGATTATGAATCATTTGACACATGCGAACCATGCCTGATGGGCAAGATGACCAAGACTCCGTTCTCCGAAACAATGGAGCGAGCAACCAACTTGTTGGAAATCATGCATACCGATGTGTGCGGTCCAATGAGCGTTGAGGCTCACGGAGGATATCGTTATGTTCTCACTCTCACAGATGACTTGAGTAGATATGGGTATGTCTACTTGATGAAACACAAGTCTGAGACCTTTGAAAAGTTCAAGGAATTTCAGAATGAAGTAGAGAATCAACGTGACCGAAAGATGAAATTCTTACGATCGGATCGTGGAGGAGAATATTTAAGTCACGAATTTGGTACACACTTAAGAAAATGTGGAATCGTTTCACAACTCATGCCACTGGAACACCTCAACAGAACGGTGTGTTCGAACGTCGTGAATCGCACTCTATTGAATATGGTGCGATCTATGATGTCTCTTACCGATTTACCGCTATCATTTTGGGGATACGCTCTAGAGAAAGCTACATTCACTTTAAATAGGGCACCGTCTAAATCCGTTGAGACGACACCGTATGAATTATGGTTTGGGAAGAAACCTAAGTTGTCGTTTCTAAAAGTTTGGGGATGCGATGCTTATGTCAAGAAACTTCAACCTGAAAAGCTCGAACCCAAGTCGGAGAAATGCGTCTTCATAGGATACCCTAAGGAAACCATAGGGTATACCTTCTACTTAAGATCCGAGGGCAAGATCTTTGTTGCCAAGAACGGATCCTTTCTGGAAAAAGAGTTTCTCTCGAAAGAAGTAAGTGGGAGGAAAGTAGAACTCGATGAAGTACTACCTCTTGAACGAGATAGTAGTGCAGCTCAGAAAATGTTCTGTGATACCTACACCAAGCGAAGAGGAAAATAATGATGATGATCAAGGTACTTGGATCAAGTTGCTCTTGAACTTCAGTAGGTCCACAAGGGCACGTTCCGCACTGCAGTGGTACGGCAACCCTGTCCGGAAATCATGTTGTTAGACAATGGTGAACCTTCGAACTATGAAGAAGCGATGGCGGGCCCAGATTCCAACAAATGGCTTGAAGCCATGAAATCCGAGATAGAATCCATGTATGAAAATAAAGTATGGACTTTGACTGACTTGCCCGATGATCAGCGAGCGATAGAAAACAAATGGATCTTTAAGAAGAAGACGGACACGCATGGTAATGTCACCATCTATAAAGCTCGACTTGTCGCTAAGGGTTATCGGCAAGTTCAAGGGATTGACTACGACGAGACATTCTCTCCCGTAGCGAAGCTTAAGTCCGTCCGAATCATGTTAGCAATTGTCGCATACTATGATTATGAGATATGGCAGATGGACGTCAAAACAGCGTTCCTTAACGGTTATCTTAAGGAAGAGCTGTATATGATGCAGCCGGAAGGTTTTGTCGATCCTAAGAACGCTAACAAAGTATGCAAGCTCCAGCGATCCATTTATGGGCTGGTGCAAGCATCTCGGAGTTGGAACATTCGCCTTGATGAAATGATCAAAGCGTTTGGGTTTATGCAGACTTATGGAGAAGCCTGCGTTTACAAGAAAGTGAGTGGGAGCTCTGTAGCATTTCTCATATTATATGTAGATGACATACTTTTGATGGGAAATGCTATAGAATTCTTGGACAGCATTAAGGCCTACTTGAATAAGTGTTTTTCAATGAAGCACCTTGGAGAAGCTACTTATATATTAGGCATCAAGATCTATAGAAATAGATCGAGACGCCTCATAGGTCTTTCACAAAGCACATACCTTGATAAGATTTTGAAGAAGTTCAAAATGGATCAGTCCAAGAAAGGGTTCTTGCTGTCTTGCAAGGTGTGAGATTGAGCTCGGCTCAATGCCCGACCACGGCAAAAGATAAAGAAGAGATGAGTGTCATCCCTATACTTCAGCCATAGGATCTATTATGTATGCCATCTGTGTGTACTGACCTGATGTAAACCTTGCCGTAAGTTTGGTAGGAAGGTACCAAAGTAATCCCGCAAGGAACACCGGACAGCGGTCAAGAATATCCTAAAGTACCGAAAAGGACAAAGGACATGTTTCTCGTTTATGGAGGTGACGAAGAGCTCGTCAGAAGGGTTACGCCGACGCTAGCTTCGACACAGATCCGATGACTCTAAGTCACAAACCGGATACGTGTATATGTTGAATGGTGGAGCGAGAGCTGGTGCAGCTGCAAGCGAGCGTCGTGGCGGGATCTACATGTGAAGCGGAGTACATGGCAGCCTCGGAGGCAGCGCATGAAGCAATTTGGGTGAAGGAGTTCATCACCGACCTAGGAGTCATACCCAATGCGTCGGGGCCGATCAAACTCTTCGTGACAACACTGGAGCTATTGCACTTGCCAAGGAGCCCAGGTTTCACAAGAAGACCGAGCACATCAAGCGTCGCTTCAACTCCATCCGTGAAAATGTTCAGGATGGAGACATAGAAATTTGTAAAGTGCATACGGATCTGAATGTCGCAGATCCGCTGACTAAACCTCTTCCATGGGCAAAACATGATCAACACCGTAACTCTATGGGTGTTCGATTCATCACAATGTAACTAGATTATTGACTCTAGTGCAAGTGGGAGACTGTTGGAAATATGCCCTAGAGGCAATAATAAAAGAATTATTATTATATTTCCTTGTTCATGATAATTGTCTTTTATTCATGCTATATCTGTATTATCCGGAAATCGTAATACACGTGTGAATACATAGACTACAATACGTCCCTAATAAGCCTCTAGTTGACTGGCTCGTTGGTCAACAGATAGTCATGGTTTCCTGACTATGGACATCAGATGTTATTGACAACGGGATCACGTCATTAGGAGAATGATGTGATGGACAAGACCCAATCCTAAGCATAGCACAAGATCGTGTAGTTCGTTTTGCTATAGCTTTTTCTATGTCAAGTATCTCTTCCTTAGACCATGAGATCGTGTAACTCCCGGATACCGTAAGAGTGCTTTGGGTGTACCAAATGTCACAACGAATCGGGTGACTATAAAGGTGCACTATAGGTATCTCCGAAAGTGTACATTGGGTTGACACGGATCGAGGCTGGGATTTGTCACTCCGATTACGGAGAGGTATCACTTGGGCCCACTCGGTAGTGCATCATCATAATGAGCTCAAAGTGACCAAGTGTCTGGTCACGGATCATGCATTACTGATGCAGTAAAGTGACTTGCCGATAACTAGACTGAACGAGGTATTGGGATACCGACGATCGAGTCTCGGGCAAGTAACATACCGTCGACAAAGGGAATAGTATACGGGTTGCTTTAATCCTCGACATCGTGGTTCATCCGATGACATCATCGAGGAGCATGTGGGAGCCAACATGGGTATCCAGATCCGCTGTTGGTTATTGCCCGAGAGCCGTCTCGGTCATGTCTCGTGTCTCCCGAACCCGTAGGGTCTACACTTAAGGTTCGGTGACGCTAGGGTTATTAGGAAGACTTGTATGTGATTACGAATGTTGTTGAGTCCGGATGAGATCCTGGACGTCACGAGGAGTTCGGAAGGGTCCGGAGGTAAAGATTTATATATGGGAAGTCGTCAAACGGACACGGAAAAGTTTGGGGCATATCGGTATTGTATCGGGGTCACCGGAAGGGTTCCGGAGGTCCACCGGAGGGCCACCCTCTCGGGGGCCACTTGGCTGCGTGGGGAGGAGCCAGCTCTGGTGGGCTGGGCGCACCCCTCCCATGGGCCCTTGCGCCTAGGGTTGAGGGGGAACCCAGAGGGCGCCCTTGCTTGGGGGCAAGTCCCCCTCCCTTGGCCGCCGCCCCCTCTAGATGCATCTAGAGGCCGACCCCTTCTCCCTTCCCCTATAAATAGAGGGGTGAGGGAGGCAGCCGCACCACAAGCCAAGGCACAGCCCTCCCTCCCCAACACCTCCTCCTCCTCCGTTGTGTGCTCGTGAAGCCTCAGCTTGAGATCTTGCTTCTCCACCATCATCACGCCGTCGTGCTGCCGGTGGAGCTGTCTTCCTCAACCTCTCCTTCCTCCTTGCTGGATCAAGACGGAGGAGACGTCACCCGTACCGTACGTGTGTTGAATGCGGAGGTGTTGTCCGTTCAGCACTTGGTCATCGGTGATCTGAATCACGTCGAGTACGACTCCATCATCACCTCTCCCTCGAACGCTTCCGTACGCGATCTACAAGTGGTATGTAGATGCAAACTCAATCCCTTGACTCGTTGCTTAGATGAACTCATAGAAGGATCTTGGTGAAACCGTAGGAAAATTTTTAATTTTCTGCAACGTTCCCCAACACTTTTGCTACTTCACCTATTTGTGTTGCCGATAAGGATTATGAATTCTCTGTTGATCCTGATATAATTACTTTGGTTGAATCTGATCCTTTTCATGGCTATGAATCTGAAACCGTTGTGGCCCATCTTACTAAATTAAATGATATAGCCACCCTGTTCACTAATGATGAGAGATCTCGCTACTTTTATATCCTTAAAATATTTCCGTTCTCATTAAAGGGTGATGCTAAGATATGGTTTAATTCTCTTGATCCTGGTTGTGTCGTAGTCCCGGGATATGATTTATTACTTTCTGCTAAATATTTCCTGCTCATAAGAAACAAGCTGCTTTAAAGGAAATATACAACTTTGTGCAAATTGAAGAAGAGTGTCTCCCACAAGCTTGGGGAGGCTTCTCAAGTTACTTAATGCTTTGCTGATCATCCTCTTAAGAAAAATGAAATACTGGATATCTTTTATAATGGACTAACCGATGCTTCCAGAGATTACCTCGATAGTTGTGCTGGTTCTCTTTTAGGAAAGAACACGAGATGAAGCTGAGATTCTATTGAATAATATGTTGACAAATGAAAATAATTGGGCACCTCTGAGCCAGCTCTGCTCCAATTCTGAGCCTATTCCTAAACCAACTCCAAGAAGAGAGGTGTTCTATTTGTCGATCCCAAGATATGCAAGAGGCAAAGAAATCTATGAAAGAAAAAGGTATTAAAGCTGAAGATGTTAATAATTTACCTCCTATTGAAGAAATACATGGTCTTAATTTACCGCCTGTTGAAGAAACATATGATCTTGATCCATTACCTATTGAAGAACCTCCAGATCTTGATATCCCGACACAGGTAGTAAAGGTAAATTCTCTCTATAGATATGATAAAGCTGAAGTCCCTCCTACTAAAATTGCTAGTCAGTGCTTGGATGAGTTTGATAACTTTATGTTTAAGAAAGAAAAATTCAATGCTTATTTTGGTAGACAATTAAAACAAAATGCTTATATGATTAAACACTTGGGTGACTATATGGCTAATATTAGAGGTGAACTTAAACTTGTTAGCAAACATGCTTCTATGGTTACCACTCAAGTAGAACAAGTACTTAAAGCTCAAAATGATTTGCTCAATGAAATGAATAGTAAGAAAAATGACTATGATGTTAGAGTGGCTACTAGAACTGGTAGAATGACTCAGGAACCTTTGTATCCTGAAGGCCACCCTAAGAGAATTGAGCAAGATTCTCAAAGAAATAATATTGATGCACCTAGTTCTTCTAAAAGGAAGAAAAAGAAAAATGATAGGACTTTGAAAACTTCTAGTGAACCTATTGCTGAACTACCTAAGAATCCAATTGATATCTCTATGTCTGATGCTGAAACACAATCTGGTAATGAACATGAACCTAATGAAAATGTTAATGATGATGTTCATGATGATACTCAACCTAGTAATGATAATGATGTAGAAATTGAACCTGTTGTTGATCTTGATAACCCACAATCAAAGAATCAACGGTATGATAAGAGAGACTTTGTTGCTAGGAAACATGGTAAAGAAAGAGAACCTTGGGTTCAGAAACCCATGCCTTTTCCTCCCAAACCATCCAAGAAAAAGGATGATGAGGATTTTGAGCGCTTTGCTGAAGTGATTAGACCTATCTTTTTTCGTATGCGATTAGCTGATATGCTCAAAATGAATCCTTATGCTAAGTATATGAAAGATATTGTTACAAATAAAAGAAAGATACCGGAAGCTGAAATTTCCACCATGCTTGCTAATTACACTTTCAAGGGTGGAATACCTAAGAAACTAGGAGATCCAGGAGTACCTACTATACCATGCTACATTAAAAGAAACTATATTAAAACTGCTTTATGTGATCTTGGAGCCGGTGTTATGTTATGCCTCTCTCTTTATATCGTAGACTTGACTTGAATAAGTTGACACCTACTGAAATATCTTTGCAAATGGCTGATAAATCAACTGCTATACCTTTCGATATCTGTGAGGATGTGCCGTTGTGGTTGCAAATGTTACTATTTTAACGGACTTTGTTGTTCTTGATATTCCAAGACAATAGTATGTCTATTATTCTTAGAAGACCTTTTCTGAATACTGCAGGTGCTGTTATTGATTGCAATAAAGGCAATGTCACTTTTCATGTTAATGGTAATGAGCATACGGTACACTTTCCGAGGAAACAACCTCAAGTTCATAGTATCAATTCTATTGGAAAAATTCCATCGATTATATTTGGAGGTTTTGAATTTCCTCTTCCTACTGTCAAGAAGAAATATGATATTCTTATTATTGGGGATGTTCATATCCCCGTTGAGGTAACATAGTGTTATTCAAAATTTCTCCGCTTCCATGTTATTCGGAATGAGTTTGTTAACAAGACTTGATCAACCTTGTTAGTGGATTCCTTTTGATGAGCATGAGATGGATGAAACTAGAAGGCACAACCTTCTATACCCTCTTTATACTTTCTGTTATTTAGTTGAAATAAAGTAAAAATAGTATTTTTCTGTCTGTTTCCTGATTTATCTGTGCAATATAAAAATACCCCGAAAATAAAAGTCCTCCAAATGCCATGCCAATTTAATATGATTTTTTCGGGAATATTTGAGGATTTATGGTACTGAAAGCACCGCGGGGGGAGCTGCCACCTGGCCACGAGGGTGGAGGGCGCGCCCCCTTGCCTCGTGGGCCCATGGGGGCCCTCCTCCACTTATTCCTGCACCCATCCTCTTCTTCTTCCTCCCACAAACACGAATAACCAGCTCAAGCATGAGTTCTAGCTCACTTTGCTGCGATTTTCGATCTCGTTGCTCAAAGCACCTCTCACAAAACTGCTTGGGGAAATTGTTCCTTGGTATGTGACTCCTCCATTGGTCCAATTAGCTTTTGTTCTAGTGCTTTATTCTTTGCAAATTTGTGCTGCCTAGGTGACCATGTTCTTGAGCTTGCATGTCAAATTTATATGGTTCCAAGTAGTTCTAATGCTTGATATAGGCTCTAGGCACTTGTAGGAGTAGTTGCTATTAATTTTGTTGAACTTGGTTCACTTTTGTTTGAAGTTACTAAAAATTTCAGAAATTTTTCAGAGGAAGCAATATGCTTAGGAAAATGTTCCAAGGTGGTTCTTCAAGGAAGCAAGGACCCAGGCTTGCAATGCGTGATGCTGATGAGGAGCCCCCAAGGGACGCTCCAGTGCGGCCCTGTGAATGGCCTTCGGAAAATTTTATGGATCGAGCGGGAATCAAAGAAGAATTTAACGCATATTTAAATCACGCCGATCTTGTGGACTTTGAGGCGGATAAATGCCCACAGTACCATGATCTCACAAGCTCATTTGTGAGGAGGTTTGAATGTTCATCTTCACGTAATTCTCCAACAGTCATGTTTGATCTTTATGACAAATCTTATACCATGGACTTAGAGGATTTTACTTTTGCTTGCAAACTTCCACAATGGGGTAGTATTAATGATCCCCGTAAATCTGAATTTAGAAACTTTCTTGCTAGTATAACTGTGGGAGAATCTAGAGATATAACACAAGCTACCATAGGGAGCATTCACTTTCCTGCTATACATTATTTTGCTCTCTTCATAGGTAGGTGCATAAATGCTAAGGATGAAGCATGTCACATGTGTGTCCCTGACCTTAGCATTCTCTGGAGTGCTTTGTGTTAGGAGACCAATCTTATCATATGGGAGCCATTGTAGCACGTAGGTTGCATCATAATAGATATAATGGAGATTTCTTTGGAGGAATTTATGCAACCCGCTTAGCTAATTTTCTTGAGGTAGACGTTCACGAGGGTGATATGGAGTTGCCTCCCACTTATTTAGATTTTAATTCTATGGTCTCTCACCAGTTTGTCGAGAGAGTGAATCACCTCTCCTATATCGACTAATCTTTGATAAACGGCGTGTTGTCCGTATTACTCTCCCTGCTCCTGCCTTCTTTGATTCTCAGACAAAAGGAAGATATGTTATTACCAGAGAGGAGGCAGATGAGTACGAGAGGAGAGCGGAGGCAGCCCGACGCCACGCTGCAGCTCAGACGGCTATAAACGCTGCATCGCAGTACGACCCCAGCTACACCTACGGGTATCCGCCAGGCCATCCCTGGCAATAAACCAACTTAGGCCAAAATCCTAAGCTTGGGGGAGTACATATTTCCCACCGACATTACATTTATGTTTACACACACTCATTGCTAGATGTCGGTGCTCATACTCTTTCTTTGTAATATCCATGC
>JAHIAM010014362.1:0-30119 GCA_021605205.1 Aegilops longissima
GAACATACTCAAAAACTAGAACAAAAGCGATGACTTTGGGCCTGGAAAGACACCGTTCACAGTCCTTAGTTGAAGACATTAAAAATCTTCATGCTAAGTACCAAGAACTTGAAAGTCGTCATGAAACGCTATCAACTACTCATGAAAACTCTCCTATGATTATCTTCAAAGGAAGCAAGAGCTTGAGAAATTGAGGCGGCTCATGAAGATCTTCAAAAAGAATGAGTCATTGCGCTCAGCAGATCAGTTCCTTCGGGATGGATTTGAACCACCATGTCTAAAATGTCTTGGCGTGATATCGCTACCTCATTCTGAATGTTCAAGCTGCTGCTCTTGTTGCATTGTCTTCAACTACTAATGTGGTAACTAACCCTCTGGAGGATACCCTTGCTATTCTTGATGAAAATGCTAGGTTGAAGACATTGCTTGAAAGCAGGGATGTATAAAAGTCTTAAAGGGCATCGGACACTGCG
This sequence comes from Aegilops longissima, assembly GCA_021605205.1. Taxonomy (NCBI): domain Eukaryota; kingdom Viridiplantae; phylum Streptophyta; class Magnoliopsida; order Poales; family Poaceae; genus Aegilops; species Aegilops longissima. Next base: position 474 of record JAHIAM010014362.1, read on the forward strand.
ATGTCCTCAAAAGCGGTCTGAACGAAACCCTAGGAAAGGGTGTTGGGTTCGAGAGGAAAATGAATGTTGATGGTTCCCTCTTGGGCTGGCGGTATCCCAAAACCACATGGGTTCTTTGCAAAGGGACCTTGATGGATCCATCCACCTTATCTGGCTTTACGTGCTAACCCTATTATCATTGATGAATCCTTTGATGCAAACTATAAGCTGTTCAAAATCGAGAATGGTGAAGTGTTTGCGGTATATTGGTACTAAGCTGCGAGGAATGGACCGCCTATGAAGAAGATCTGGGTTCCCAAAAGCTGTCTTGAGAATCTTCCGGTGAATGTCATCATGACACCACAGGAAGAAGACAAACCCAGACCAAAGGCGTCATATGGTCCAAAGGCTTCATCTGAGACGGAGGACTCACTTGAGTCACCCTAATGCCAATGTTTTGCGGAAACATACTCAAATTTATGAATATGGCGTGTGTCCTCAAACCGCTATGTTCATAGAACTAAGAACTTTTACCTTATTCATATGAGTATCATTCATCTCTGCAAGGCTATTTGCTAGGGCTCCAAAGCGAAATTCTCGAGATCTGCACTTAGACTCATTGCTTCTAAGCCACCCGAAGATGTGGGTGGTTAAGAAGAATTAACTCTCTTTTGCGGAAAGGGTCTCGGCCGAAAATCAAAGGCGTCGATGCTATTCTTTGGGGACCTAAAACATCTTTAGGGCACAAGATCAAATGCCCAAATGGTCTCACTATGTATTTTGTTCTGAATCGTTTGCCATTCATCCCATCAGTCCTAATCTTGATTTAAGCTTCAATAATCCACTTGCCGTCAAATGTTTATGCTTCACAATGCTCTTGGTGAAGCCTATCCCCTAAGCATCTATAGGGTATGACACCTCATGCTTGAGAATGGATAATGGACGGTGGATGCACTAATCATATTTGGTGATCGAAGTCTTCTCATGGACTCAACCTTCGTCCATCGGACAAGAGTCACATCACATCTTGATTTGGTAAAAGCAAGTCTTTGAAGGGTATAGGAAAGATGGTCTATACATGGTAGATTTCTCGTGGAGGTCCTGACTTGCGTATGTCTTCTTACAAAAGCTTGAATCTTGGCTCTGGCATCGGGAGGCTGGGGCATCTTTGGAATGAGGAACTTACACACACTCACCAGAAGAAGCATGTCATAGGCATCGAAGGTGTCAAGTTCAAGAAGGATCATTTGTGTGGTGCTGCGAAGGCTGGAAAGATGACAAGGAAAGCACCCTCGAAGACAATCATGGCGACATCTCAACCCTTGAGTGCTTCACATGGATTTGTTTGGCCCTACTCATTACTCTACCCTCACAACAACTGCTTGTCTCTGTAAGCCGTCATTGTTGATGACTACTCAAGATACACATGGGTGCACATAATTCTCTACAAAGGCTGAAGTGCAAGATGTCTTGAGACGATTAAGCCAATCGAGCAATGAACAATTATGGCGTCAAGATCAAGCATATCGAAGTGATAATGACTTGAATTCAAGAACACGGACTTGATCTTTATCTCGGATACCATGGGAATCACTCATGAGTTCTCTGCTCCATACACACCCAGCAAAATGGCATCGTGGGCGCAAAGCAGAACCCTCATTGAGATGGCTCGAACAATGCTCGCGAGTACAAGACACCAAGAAAGTTCGGCACGAAGCCATTGATACAGACTTGTCACTCATCAACGTGTTTATATCCATAAGCTTCGAACAAAACATCCTATGAGCTCCTTCTTGGCAAGAAGCCAAATGTCGATTACTTGAGTATTTGGGGCTAAGTCTTTGGATCAAGGATCCCCATCACAAGTCAAAATTTGAACCCAAAGCTCACGAAGGCTTCATGCTCGATTATGGAAAGGACTCACACTCTCTGAGTCTTCAATCTCTATCTCTACAAAATCGTCAAGGCTGTAGATGTGCGATTTGATGAAACCAATGGTTCACAAAGAGTTCTGCCAAGCACACTAGGCGAAGCTCCACCCGCGAATCTATCAAGCTAATGGGCTGGTGAAATCATGCCTTAGAAGCACAGACTGAAGAGAACTTATCATTTGCACCTAACCAACTTTGAAGACAATGACTCGACTGAAGACAATCCTCCCAATGATGACAATGATCGGCATGAGCAAAATCTTCGTCCGATTCATCCTCGAGTTGCAAATGAAGTACAGATTGAGAAGATAATCGATAGCATCAATGCACTGGTCGCGTTACTCGCTCAAGAACAACACACTAGCAAATTTACGTGGGCACTTTTCCTTTGTATCAATATCGAACCAAGAAAGTTCTTTGAAGCTTTTATGGAACGAGAATGGATTCAAGCTATGCAAGAAGAACTTCGATTCAAGCTGAATAATGTTTGGGAACTTGTCAAGCGTCGACCCTACTAAGCATAACATTATTGGCACCAAATGGATATATCGAAACAAGCAAGATGAGCATGGTCAAGTAAATCGAGAAACAAAGCAAGGCTTGTGGCTCAAGGATATACTCAAGTTGAAGGAATTGACTTGATGAAACATTTGCTCTGTAGCTAGGCTTGAAGCTATTAGCATACTACTAGCCTATGCTAACCACCACAACATCTTACTCTATCAAATGGATGTGAAGAGTGCATTTCTCAATGGCAAGATTGAAGAAGAAGTATATGTCGCTCAACCACGGCTTTGAAGATCCAAAACATCTTGATATGGTGTACAAGCTAAATAAAAACCTGTATGGGCCTCAAACAAGCTCCTGCGGTATGATACAATCAAAGACTTCACGAAGAGCAAAGGCTTCAAACACTGGATCCCTTGATCCCACACTCTTCACGAGACATATGATGGTGAACTGTTTGTATGCCAAATATGTGGATGACATTATCTTGGTTGCACAACCAACGAAGTATAGTGATGAGTTTGGATACATGATGCAAAACAATATCGGATGTCCATGATGGGAGAGCTCAAGTTCTTCCTTGGTCTTCAAATTAAATCGACAAAGGAATGGCATCTTTATATCTCAAGAAAAATACCTCCAAGATTGCTGAAGAAGTTTGGAATGCAAGTGCAAAGGATACCGAGCGCCAATGCCGCCAAACACCACTTGGGTCCGCGACAATGGTAAAGAGTTCGATCAAAAGGTATACCGCTCCATGATTGGTTCCTTACTTTACCTGTGCATCTAGGCGGATATTATGCTTAGTGTTTGCATGTGTGCTCGATTCAAAGCGGCACCAAAGGAATCGCATCACTTAGGCTGTGAGCCAATTCTTGATGTTGGCTCACACCCCAACACTCTCGGATTATGGTATCAAAGGGCTCAAAATTTGATTTAGTTGGATTTTGGGATGCTTGATTATCTTTGGTGACAAAGTGGATCTGAAGTCTACATCGAGGCACATGTCACTTTACGGACGATCACTTGTACATTGGTCTTCAAAGAAGCGGAACCTGTGTGTCACTCTCAAGCTGCAGAATCTGAATACATTGCTTTGCTGGATCTCGTTGTGCTCGAGCTTCTATGGATGAAGCAAACTCTCAAGGACTATGGCATCAATCGACACAAGTACCTCTTTTACTGCGACAACGAAAAAGCCATCAAGATTGCCAACAATCGATCCAGCATTTGAAGACAAAGCACATTGAAGATTAGTCATCATTTTCTCAGGGATCGTATGCCATGAAGAAAGATATTGACATCATTCCGTCAACCAACGAAGAGCAATGGCGAGATATCTTCACAAAGCCCTTGGATGAGAAAGGTTTTGCAAATTCACGGTGTGAGCTAAATATCTTGGAATCCTCAATTGTCACGTGATCAACACACATCCTAACACTTATGCATGTTGATGACTTAGATGTGCAACACGCAAAATAACGTATATCTTCAATCAATGAAGACTTACATTACGTATTGAATACATTAACTGGAATTTGACTTGGACGCGCCGATAATTTATGCGGCAGTATGCAGGTCTAATACTTCCTATCACGGTGGGTATCTACCACCAAATTTCTTTGTTTGAAGTGTTTCACTCAAAGCGTTATTTCTTGAAGCTATTAGCATTTGATTTGACTTCAACTTCAACCTATTTTCTTGATTTTCTTCACTATGATGATTTGGTTCTAACATCGATATATACATATATATATTCCGTCCTCTACAGCATTCACTTATAGCTATGTCTTCAAGTTGAATCTTTTGAACTAAGTGAATGTGATGGGACCCTAATCTCTCTATGCTTACTATCTCAAACTCTATCTGTCCAAATCCTTATGCATTCTATTGAAGCTAGCAGAATGTCTTGCTGCATCCTTGTCGGCGAAGACAGAAGACAAACTTTAGAAGTCTGTTTTAAATGATTCATCATTCTTGTTGAACTCGGAGGAAAGCGGGAGCGACCCTCATTAAGCGGGAGAGGCGTGGGAGCGTGGGACATCTCATTGTATGTTGCATCGTGCCACGTGCCCCTCAGAGATGTGAACACTTGCCCGAACACACTGAGTAATCATTTACCTTGCTTTACCTAGTTATAAATACACATCCCCTGCGGTAAAGAAACTCTTCTTCCACCTCTCCACCTCGTCAAAACCCTAAGCGCCACCGCTAGCTCTCGGCAACGCCCGTGACAAGCGCTTAGCTGCCTTGACCTCTCCGGCGTAATCCTCCATGACGGCGACCATCCTCATCTCCGCCGCTTGCTGGTAGGTGTCCTCCGTCGCCAAGTTAGAAGACACGGTGGACTGAACTTCTTCGGCCTCTTTTCCTTCCGTCTTGCAGTTCTTGAGTGAGTAAATATATCTCTATTTTATCATCTTTTGATCTTCAAGATTCATCCTACTTACCAAAAATGGTTTACGCTTACACAAAGTTAGATCTATTACATGCGCATCTCGTCTTACACTTAGTATATTCACTTAAGCTTCACAACTAGTTAGATTCCTCACGCTTACTTATTCACGGATTAGTACAAATCTGGAACCAACTCTCGGCGTATAAGTGAATGTCTTAGCATCATAAGGTCAATGTCTTCAAAGCGAGTTATCTTCAAAATCTTACGAGAATGCATATGACCTCTTCCCTTCCCTCGCATCTCTAATGCTATCACAGGTACATGTCGTGGGAGAATCACTTGGTTCTTATAATCTGCATTCGTTTGCAGAATTCTTCGACATCAAACCAAACTCTCCAAAAGCCGGTTCACATCTATCAATAAGCATAAACCTTTGAAGCCTTTGATTGTGAAACCATTCAGTTTGAAGCTCATGGCTACTGAGATAAATCAGTCGGGGAAGGCGGCGGGGCAGTCGTGAGGAACCTCAAAAGATACTCTGATGACCTTGTGAGCTGTACAAGGCGGATCTGAAGAGACTTACAATTAAGCGCCAGAACCCAATCCAATGGATTTGGCGCTATTAGGTCGAACGTTAGTTCAAGTACAATTTCTTCACACAAGAATATTTGCCGATAAGAATGCCATCGAAGCCCTTGGGGTGATATTACTTTCGAGGCCTTCCTCCCAAGACGGAAATGGTGAAGCTAGCTTGCACAAAGGTTTCTATCCTTGCATGGTCCGTGGACCTCGACTGCGAAAATGCCGACCCGGCGTCTTTGCTACTGGTATCGCGATGACAATCTATTCAAGCGCAACTTCCACACGCATAAGGCTACCACGCAAAGGAAAACAAGAAGTCATTTGGATTAGACTTCAACCACGGTCCCTCTGCTCCCCGTCTTGTGGGATCACGTATGCCTTGAACCCAATGTTATCGGTCCGATTTCAAACCTTGAAGGCCTCATCACTTATATTTTGGTTCAAGGTGCCAAAGTGGATTACTCACGATGAAGAGGCTGATTACGATGAAGCCCGGCTCCGGCTCACGCTCCTGCTCCAAAGCGGAAGCTTAAAAGAAAGTCAAGGCTCAAAAGTCATTTGCTCCTCCCAAAGCTTCCATGTGAAGCCCTTGCACGCACCTCACGAAGCTAGTGCACAATCGAGGATCAATCCAGTATCTCCAAGAAGGCGGAGAGAGAAAGAAAAGTGTCAAGAATCTTGGTGACCTTGGCTCCTTATGCAATTCTGCGTGAAGAGCACATTGATCATCAAGTGATAGCGATCTTGCGGATGATGCTCTTGAGCAACTTATCAAGAGCAGAAGAAGCGAAATCTTCAACAACTTGCCTCTCTTTGATGTGGCAATCATCCATCACTTCATTGATGAGTGGTTTGACTCACCAAACATCAACTTTGAAGATCTGCAACTTCCAATTGGCCTCGGCGTCTCCTTCAATAAGCGCCATTGCTTGAGCTAGCTCTAGCTCGGTAGATTGATGACCGAAGCACAAGATTGACTATGAAAGGCTCGAGTTCAAGAAGCATATGGCTGCACTTAGCGTGCAAGGCGTGAAAAACTTCAAGGTCATGCTACCCGACCTCAAAAAACTTTCTCAAAGCGTGAAGAAGCGGAGGCTCTCGTGGCATATAGAGGCTTTGGTGACAAGTCGTGCTTGCCTACAATGAAATTGAGAGAAGCGCCAAGGCTCTTGGCGATCTGGTATCGACCAGGATAGCTGCAAAAAAGAAGTCTTCAACTGACCAAGTGCACCTTCAAGGCGGGAAGAGCCCGCATTGTCTTCCCAAGCGGCATGGTGGCTCGAAGCCAAAGGTCGGTCAGCAGCTTACGAGCAGAGAAGAAGGCGAGGGCTCTGAGAGGTGAAGCGAGAAAAAGGAAAAATCAGCCTCACGATGCTGCTCCTCAAGAAGAAGCTAAAGACCAAGAAGAATCGGGCTGCTCCCACAGGCCCTTGATTGTTGAACCCATTTACGTGGTTAGTCCACGTCTGCAACCCAAGAACTTCGCATGACTGTTCATGAGCACCTTCCACAGGCTCACGAAGCTGAAGATATTCAGCGGTGATCCCATCACTGCTGAAGACATTGGTCACCATGACAATGTTGAAGATGATGAAGTTCTTCCTCAAATCGAGTACAATGTGGTATCATCGCATGTTAAATGCGAACAGCGAACTCATCGACATTAGTTAGTCCTCGGCGCCAATTGCAGAGGATGCTTCATGGGCTGATCGCCCATAACAACAAGACTCCCCAGTACTCCCCAACAACAAGTCACTCCCCAACAACAAGTCCTCCCCAACAACAACACCAAGAAGAAGGAAGACTTTGAGGCCAGACAACCCCATCTCCAAAGGCGTCGCCGACATTTCCTGAGGCCGCAAGGTCAAAGGCCTCAAGTGCCTCTTCAGGCGTTCGAGAGGAGAAGTGCACCACCAACCTGTTGCCGTCAAGTGTTTTCGAAGCCACTCCAGCGTGAATGTCTCTACGAGTGCGAAGTAAAGCTCTTTGAAGACAATCCATTGCATCGCCGGCGACACCAGAAGAAGAAGAGTGTCCCTACACCCCATGGTGAAGAAGTCATACGATATCAGCGTGCGGTGCCCGACCCTCCAGCTCCTCAAGTGGAGGTTGAAAACAATGAGGCTGCCACCTCCAACACCAATGAAGCCAATGGCGTGGTCATGGTGAAGCCAATGAACTGTCCCAAGCGCTCTGAAGCCAATGAGCAGCTTGCTCCAGGCGTCTGGCGAAGCAGCTTGACGAAGCCTCGATTCTTGCTGCTTTGCTCGGTTCCGCACCTGGGCCCTACACAGTCGAGCAAGCATACGAAAATGGTGGGCTAGTCACGAGTAAGATGGCGGTTACGGTCCCTCCGCCTCATGCATACAGTCCTCAATCGACTATCATATTGCGCATAGAGCCTCAGGTCCAGAGCTTGAAGCAAAACTGCCAAGGTTTCGAGCCTTTGCCACCTCAAGCTAGTTCTTTCAATGCAAATAGCTTCAAAGCCCACAATACTTTCTTTGACGATTACAAGAACCCCTACAAAGGCCAAGGATCTCATCGATCGGTTGCGGAGCTATCGGCCGCAAAGCTATTACTCACATGTTACCATGATTAAAGACGCATTTTCCCTCATATGCGCCTCGACTTCTTGAAGCCATTAGCCGGACTGCCATGCTTAGAAGAAGCACTTGATTGCTTTCATGATGCAGAGTGCCCTTGGCCCGTAACAGACACAAACCGGAATGAAGAATTACGTGCTTCAATTCTATACCACACTCCACATCCAGCGGCTTCAAGCGAGAGAATCACGAAGACATGGGTTCTCGAGTGGATGGCTGGAAATGTCCATCATGAAGCCAAAGCTCTTGACATCGGTGAGCTCACGGGCCTACCCACTCCCGGAGAGCTGTTTGAACACGGATGTCAACTCCTGCGATGATGTGGAGAGCATATTTCATAAGCGAGAACCGACATGAGGTCAAATCTCTTTGAGCATGATGAAGCCTTTGCACATGTGGCTGAATACCCTCGGCACTTCTTTGTTGATGACCTTGAGTATCGCACTGCGTACCATATATCACATCATCCGTGAACTCTATGGCCAATCAAGGGCATTCATCATATCTGCAAAGCTTGAAGGAGCAATGAAGACATTGGTCTTCTACATTCTCAATAGCATCGGCTTAACCATAAAGATTTCTTCATCGGTGATTGGCGCATCTGGATCTGATTTGTTTTGGTCTGAAGTTCTATGCTCCATGGGTCATGCGCCTCATCAAGATGCACTTTCGATATCAACTATCAACCCTCTGCTGCCAATCATCGATCTTTCTACGAGAGGTTGATATGTCTGTTAAAGCCATATACTACTGAAACTGCCAAGCACCACTAAGTCTTGAGAATGCAGATCACCACAACTTCTCTCAACCCATGGAAGGCGTCCAAGCGTTATCTACGTGTCTATCCTGGCTGGGAACACAACGTCGCCTCATCATTCACGGAATGAAGCCAGAGCACAATTGGCCAAAGGCCTCGGAAGCGCTCGAGAGTCCTCAATGATCGAGAACTTCTTGTGGCTTTGCATCAAAAGCAAGATAAGCATCACTCCTGGCTCAAGCGTCAAATGCAAAGCCCTCTTGGTGGGCGTCAATCGCATTACATACCTTGCCACCAAAAATGCTTTTGTCCTCCACGAGACTTGTCGGCGATCATGGAAGAGTTTGACCCCTGCTCGATCGCGAAGAAATGATCTTCAAGGCGATGGCTTCCTCTGAGCGTTTCAAGTTTGACTCCACTCCTCCACGGAATGCGGTCCTCAATGAACTCCATCTGCTTGAAGACTCGACTATTCTTCCTCAGCATGACAGCGGTCGATGCGAGTGATCGATGATGAAGTGATGCTACTTCACCGCCCCTACTTACTGCGAGGTCGACACTGCCAAGCTCGTTTGCACGCCAACCAACAAACGACAACCTGCTGCATCATCTTCTTAGAAGAGGACGAGTAGATGCTCTATGTCTTCAATCCTTTTTGGTCCTTCTTGACAAGGGGAAAGCATATGAGTTTGATAGTCTTCAAGCCCGGGTTCATAAAGAGCTGATTTACTATATTTTTGCCTAGATGTTTACAACTCTCGCTTTTGAAACATTTGGTTCTTTGAGTTGTAACACTTAAACTCGATAATTAATCTACGCTGCTTATTTGCTTTACTGCAGTGCGATGATAAATTCCGTATGTGCGGCGATAACTTCCGCACTTAGATCATTCTGCAGGCGTCCATTTTCATTGTGCATGTCATTCTCTTAGCTATATCATTTCATGCATGATGAATTATCTTCATAAGTTGAAGAGGATCTCATGAAAGTACAACTTTGCCATGTGCATTTGCATTCCAAAAGCAAACTACTTATATGCACATCTTGAGAACCTTTGCCACTTATGAAGACAATTCCTATCCTTTACAATTTCACATATTTTATCCCGTTGAAAACTTCAACGGTTTGTCATCAATCACCAAAAGGGGAGATTGTAAGTGCATCTATTACCACCTAGTTGGTTTTGGAGTAATGGCGACAAATGTGGTTGAGGACTAATGCGTTTGTGAAATTGCGAGGATACTTGCAGTTTAGTGTCCCTCATTGATTCGGTTTACCTACGGAGTGACCCTAAAATGTGTATAGGACATTAGAAGACAATGGTGGTATGTGAAGATATTCACATTGAAGACTATGACATGAGAAGACATTGAGTGAAGACTATGGGCCAGCGAAGGCTGTGTTGTTTTGTTGTTTCCTTTTCTTCTTTGTTGAGTCGTAGGAACCACCGTCTTGTTAAGTGGGGTCCAAGTGATCATAGTCGAAATGGTGAAGTGATGCTCAACCCAAATCCTATGTCTTGACGAAGACAATGAGAGCAAAACTTATCGATTTGGATGAGTAAACTTTGCTTAGCCCAAGTAAAGTTCCAGTGAGTGTTTGAAATCGACCGTTGGAACACGTATGGGTTCCATAATGACCAGAGGTCATTTCGGACATAACAGGTCGGGTTGCCTAGTGGCTATAAATAGCCCACCTACACCATAAATTGGTGGCTGCTTTCGAGTTAGTGCACGGGCTTTTGTCGTTTGAGAACAACCCACCTCGAAGCCTTTGAGAGAGAGAAATCCTTGTGAGGACAAATCCCAAAACACCCAGGCCAAAGAGTGTTAGGCATCCTTTGAGATTTTCACATGCGTGTGACTGAAGACTTATTACACTTGAGGCTGAATCCTCTCGGCCCGGTTAGGCGTCGCGTTCTACGAGCATCCAAGAGTCATTGTGGATTGCGGTGAGCGAAATACTGTGAAGGATTGAAGTCTACCTTGAAGACTTACGGAGTGATTGGTAGAGGAGGGTGTGTCCCTTAGCTCAAGGGAATAAAAGTGAAAGCGGTCTTGAGGTTGAATCTCAGCCTCCCTAACCGGATGTCAGATTGTCACAACAAGCTGGAACTGAATCCAACAAATCCATGTCTTCAACTAGTGGTGGTTCTATCCCTTCCCTCCTTTATTTTTGAGTTAGTCTTCATGAAGTCATTGCTTATATACCTTATCTGTTTGACTTCATTGCTTGACTACTTTTATTGATTGGCTTCATACTATCTTCCATCCCGATCCTTACTACATAGCTACTATTAGTCTTGTTGATTTCACATTATTGCATACTTGACTATGGCATGCTTGTTGTAGTTTATCTTCCACAGCATATCGGTTAGGATATTTCGTTGTTTGTCTTTGAAACATCCGTGTTTTGAAGACTTTCATAAAATCGCCTATTCACCCCCCCTAGTCGATAATAGCTTTTCAGTATCCCTACTCTTTTCCCCTTCCCTTTCCTTCTCCAACAAGGCAGAGGGAGTCCTACTCCGGTGGGAGTAGGACTCCTCTGCCGCACCCCTTTGAGGCGAGCCGCTTCCTCCCCTCCCTGTTATTTATCTCACGGGGGCGAGGGCACCTAGATGACCTAGAGATTGATCTTAGTGATGGTTCCTTGGCAGTATGCGGTGCCCCTCCACCATAGTCTCCTCGATAATATTGTGGCGGTGCTTAGAAGCCCTCGTGATGAAACATCAAGATGCGTCATCACCTTACGTCGTCTTGGCAGACTCATCCGACACTTTGCTGGATCGGTCAGGGGATGAGTCATCGAGCTGAGCGTGTGCTAGAACTGGGAGGTGCCGTAGTTTGATTGCTTGATCGGTCGGGCCGTGAAGGCGTCGACTACATCAACAGCGTTGTTATAGCGCTTCGCTTTCGGTCTCAGATGCGTGAACAACCTCTCCTCTCGTTGCTATGCATCACCATGATCTTCGCGTGTGCGTAGAAATTTTGAAGTACTATGTTCCCCAACGGTGGTATCGAGCCAGGTTTTATCGCGTAGATGTTATATGCAGTAGAACACAAGTGAGTTGTGGGCGATACAAGTCATCTTGCCTGACATGTCATACTTTGGTTGGCGGTGTTGGATGGGCGGCGGACCGACATTACGTGTGCGCTTCTGGCGAGACGGTTCTCCGGCGTGCTTTGCCGAGGTGGCTAGCGGTGTCGGTTTCTCCAACTTTAGTTGAACGGTGTGGCTACGCCCGGTCCTTGCGAGTTAAAAAACACTAACTTGCCAACTATCGTTGTGGTTTTGATGCGTGAAGCAGAAACGGTTCTTACTAAGCAAGTAGCAACCACGTAAAACTTGCAACAACAAAGTAGAGGGCGTCTAACGTTTTTGGGGCATGTTAATGATGTGATATGGTCAAGGCGTGATGCTATATTTTATTGTATGAGATGATCATGTTTTGTAACCGACCTTCGGCAGCTGGCAGGAGCCATATGGTTTATCGCTTTATTGTATGCAATGTAATCGCCATGTAATGCTTTGCTTTATCACTAAGCGGTAGCGATAGTGATAAGCATAAGATTGGCGAGGCGACAACGATGCTACGATGGAGATCAAGGTGTTGCGCCATTGACGATGGTGATCTAGCGGTGCCGGAGATGGAATCACAAGCACAAGATGATGATGGCCATATCATATCACTTATATTGATTGCATGTGATGTTTATCCTTTATGCATCTTATCTTGCTTTGATTGATGGTAGCATTTTAAGATGATCTCTCACTAATTATCGAAGTGTTCTCCAAAGTATGCACCCTGGAAAGTTCTTGTCTTGAGCCACCCCGTGATGATCGGGTGTGATGGGCTCTCGTTCAAATAGCGGGTGCAAAACAGTTGCCCGGGAATACTCGGTTAAACTTGCAGCCTAGCATATCGGAATATGGCCCGGAACACGGAGACCCAAAGGTGACGTGAATCATATAGGAATATGATCAACATAGTGATGTTACCATTGAAACTACTCCATCTCACGTGATGATGGGACATGGTTTAGTTGATTTGGATCACGTGATCCTTAGATGACTAGAGAGAATCGAAGTGGGAGTTCTTAAGTAGTATGATTAAATTGAACTTAAATTTATCATGAACTTAGTACTGATAGTATTTTGCTTGTCTTTGTTTGTTGTAGATAGATGGCTCGTCTTTGTTGTTGTTGAATTTTAATCGTTCCTTGAAAGCTAAGTTGAAAGATGATGGTAGCAATTACGGACTGGGTCCGTAACGAGGATTATCCTCATTCTGGGAAAATTACGTTGGAAGCCGGTGCCACCTTCTGCGGATCTGGCAGCGGCGTTAAACGTCTGGCGAGCAAAGCTGATGACTACTCAATAGTTCAATGTGCCATGCTTCGGCAGAACCGGGTCTTCAACGATGTTTTGAACATCATGGAGCATATGAGATGTTCCGGGGGTTGAAGTTAATATTTCAAGCAAATGCCGGATTGAGGAATAAGTCTCAATAAGTTCTATAGCGTAAGATGGAGGAGAATAGTTACTCTGAACATATACTCAAAATTGGGGTATAATAATCACTTGATTCAGCGGGGTTTTTCCGATGATAGTGTCATTGACGAATTCTTCAATCACCCCAAGCTACAAGAGCCGTGATGAACTATAATATGCAAGGGATGGACAAGACTATTCCGGCTCTTACCAATGCTAAAGGCTGCGGAGGTAGAAATCAGAAGGAGCATCAAGTGTTGATGGTCATAAGACCACCGTTTCAAGAAGAAGGGAAAGGAAGAAGAAAACTTCAAAAGAACGCAAAAAGTTCTGCTCGGAAGAAAAAACCAAAGTTGGACCTAACAGGCGAAGTGCTTCTTTCCCAATGGTGGAGGCGGAACTGCCCCAAGTATTTGGCGGATAAGAAGGATGGCAAGGTGAACAAAGGTATATTGATATACATGTTATTGATGTGTACCTTACTAATGCCTTGATAGCACACAGGTATTTATCTGGTTTTGCTAATTCGCCTCAAAACAAGGATTACGGATTAAGCAAAAGATTGGCTAAGGGCGAGGTGGCGATGGCGTGGGAAATAGTTCCAAATCGATGTGATGCGTTACCGCTACCTCTACATCTACCATCGGGATTAGTTTTAGACCTAAATAATTGTTTTTGGTGCGGTTGAGCATGAACATTATATCTGGATCTTGTTTGATGCGAGATGGTTATTCATTTCGAAGAATAATGGTTGTTCTATTTATTGGTAATATCTTTTATGGTCATACCCTTGAAGAGTGGTCTATTTTATTGAATCTAAGTAGTATACAATATTCATAATGTTGAAGCCAAAAGATCAGAGTTGATAATGATAGTGCAACTTATTTGTGGTTTGCCGTTTGGGTCATATTGTTTAAAGCATGAAGAAACTCCATACTAATGGACCGGAATCATTGATTTGAATCACTTGTGCGTCGAACCGTGCCTCATGGGCAAATACAAAGGGTTCTCGGAACTATGGGCAAACGATTTTTGGAAATCATACATCTTGATGTTTGTGGTCCAATGAATATTGAGGCTCCGGGAGGATATCGTTATTTTCTCACCTTCCAAGATGATTTGAGATATGGGTATATCTACTTAATGAAACACAATCGAAACATTTGAAAAGTTCAAAAATTTGAGTGAAGTGGAAAATCATCGTAACAAGAAAATAAAATTTCTGATCTGATCGTGGAGGAGAATATTTGAGTTCGAGTTTGGTTTACATTTGAAGCAATGCGGAATAGTTTACCAACCCACCAGAACACCGCGAAATGGTGTGTCGAGCGTCTGTCGTACTTTACTTATGTGCGATCTATGATGTCTCTTCTGATTTACGCTATCATTTTGGGGTTATGCTTTAGAGGCGGCCGCATTCACGTTAAATAGGGCACCATCAAAATCCGTTGAGGCGGCCCTTATGAACTGTGGTTTGGAAAGAAACCAAAGTTTCGTTTCTTAAAGTTTGGGGTTCGATGTTATGGAAGAAACTTCAACGATAGCTCGAACCCAAATCAAAAAAATGTGTCTTCATAGGATACCCAAAGAGACTATTGGGTACATCTTCTATCATAGATCCGAGGCAAGATTTTTGTTGCTAAATTCGGATCCTTTCTAAAGAAGGTTTCTCTCGAAAGAAGTGAGTAGGAGGAAAGTAGAACTTCGATGAGGTTGTACCTGCTTTATTGGAAAGTAGTTCATCACAAGAACCAGTTCTGTGACCTTCCCAATGATGAGGAAGCTAATGATATTGATCATGAAACTTCAGATCAAATTCTTTCGAACCTCGTGGGTCTACGGTAAGATCCGCACCAGTGATGGTAATCCTATTGGAAGTCATGTTCTTGACCATGGCGAACCTCGAACTATGAGGGCGATGATGAGCCGATTCCCAAAAATGGCGAGGCCATGAAATCGAGATGGGATCCATGTATGATAACAAAGAATGGACTTTAGTTGACTTGCCGATAATCGGAAGCCAAGAAAATAAATGGATCTTCAAGAAGAAGACTTACGTTGATGGTAATATACGTCTACAAAGATGGACTTGTTGCAAAGGTTTTCAACAAGTTCAAGGGGTTGACTACGATGAGACCTTCCACCCGTGGGATGCTTAAGTCTGTCCGAATCATGTTAAATTGCCCATTTTATTTATTAAATTTGGAAAATGGATGTCAAAAGCATTCTGAATGGATTTGGAAGAAGAGTTGTATATGATGCAATGGAAGGTTTTGTCGATCCAAAGGTGCTAACAAAGTGTGCAAGCTCGATCCATTTATGGTGGTGCAAGCCTCTGGAGTTGGAATAAACACTTTGATAGTGTGTCAAAGCATATGGTTTTATCTGGACTTTTGGGCTTTGTTTTACAAGAAAGTAATTGGGACTTGGCATTTCGATATTATATTAGATTACATATTGTTAATTGGAAATGATATAAATTTCTGGATGGCATAAAGGGATACTTGAATAAAAGTTTTTCAATGAAAGACCTCGGTGAAGCCTTTAATATTGGGCATCAAGATCTATAGAGATAGATCAAGGCGGCTTAATTGGACTTTCACAAAGCACATACCTTGATAAAGTTTTGAAAAAGTTCAAAATGGATCGGGGGTTCTTGGTGTTACAAGGTGTGAAGTTGAGTGGACTCAATGCCCGACCAAAAGAAGAAAAATGAAAGATGTTCCTATGCTTAAGGCTCTATCATGTATGCAATGCTATGTACCGACCTAACGTGTGTGCAATAAGCGGGGTAGGTACCAAAGTAATCAAGGTGGATCCTTTGGATAGCGGTCAAGAATATCTGGAATACAAAAGGACTAAGGATGTGTTTCTCGTTTATGGGGTGACAAAGAGCTAATCGTAAATGGTTGCGTCGATGCAAGCTTTGACCGATCGGGCGATTCTAAATCACAAACCGTATCCGTGTTTATATTGAGCAGTGGGTATCGGTTGGTGCGTTCTAAACAAAGCGTCGTGGCGGGATCTACATGGGCGGGTACATACGCGGAAGCAGCAAATGAAGAATCGGATGAAAGAGTTCATTTCCGATCTGGTGTCATACCTAGTGAATCGGGACCAATTAAGATCTTCTGACAATCTTTGCAATTGCCTTGGCAAAGGAATCCATATTTCACAAGGAAAACACATCAAGGCGCCAATTCCATCGGGACCAAGTCCGGTGGGAGACATAAATTTGCAAGATACATACGGATCTGAAATTTGGACCCGTTGACTAAGCCTCTTAAGGAAAAACATGATCACCCAAGACTCCATGGGTGTTAGAATCATTCTTGTAATCTATATTTTGACTCTAGTGCAAGTGGGAGGTGGGAAATATGCCCTATAGGCAATAATAAAGTTATTATTTATTTCCTCATATCATGATAAATGTTTATTATTTATGCTAGAATTGTATTACGGGAACATGATACATGTGTGAATACATAGACAAACTTAATGTCACTAGTATGCCTCTACTTGACTAGCTCATTGATCAAATATGGTTATGTTTCCTAACCATAGACATGTGTTGTCATTTGATTAATGGGATCACATCGTTAGGAAGAATGATGTGATTGACATGACCCATTCCGTTAACAGCACTTGATCGTTTAGTATATTGCTTTGCTTTTTTGACTTATACAAGTTCCTATAACTTAAAGTTATGCAACTCCGTCTGGAGGAACACTTTGTGTGCTACCAATCTAGCTTTTGGGTGATTATAAAGGCTCTGGTGTCTCCAAAGGTACATGTTGAGTTGGCGTTTGAGATTAGGTTTTGTCACTCCGATTTGGAGAGGTATCTGGCCCTCTCGGTAATGCACATCACTATAAGCCTTGCAAGCAATGTGACTAATGAGTTATTCGGAATGATGCATTACTAGGTAAAAGTCTTCCGTGCGAGATTGAACTAGGTATTGAGATACCACGATGAATCTCGGGCAAGTAAATACCGATGACAAAGGAACAATGTTTGTTGTTATGCGGTTTGACCATAAAGATCCGTAGAATATGTAACCAATATGAGCATCCAGGTTCCGCTATTGGTTATTAACAAAACAGTTCTAGGTCATGTCTAATAGTTCTCGAACCCATAGGGTCCCGCCAACGTTCGATGGGTTATATTATGAGTTTATAGTTTTGATGTCTTGAAGGTTGTTGGTCCGGATGTGATCACGGACATGACGAGGTCTCAAAATGGTCGAGACATAAAGATTGATATATTGGAAGCCTATATTTGGATATCGAATCGTTCGGGTGAAATCGGGTTTTTGGAGGGGGGTTTGGGAACCTCCCGGGGTTATTGGCCTACATGGGCCCTAAGGGAAAGAGGGGGAGGGCTAGGGCAAGCCCGGGCCCCTCCCCTAGTCGAATAGGACAAGGAAGGGGCCCCTTTCCCCTCCCTTTCCTTCTCCAACAAGGCAAGAGGGAGTCCTCCCGGTGGGAGTAGGACTCCTCGGCCACCCCTAGGGGCGGGCACCCCCTCCCTCCTTTATATCCGGGGAAAGGGGCACCCCATGACAAAAGTTGATCTTGTGATGTTCCTCGGCCGTGTCGGTGCCCCTCCCCATTTCCTCGATAATATTTTAGCGGTGCTTAAAAGCCTTGATAGAACATCAAGATCATCATCATGCCGTGTCTTGGGAACTCATCCCGACACTTTCTGGATGGGTCGGGGATGCAGAGGAGCGGTTGCTAGAACCCGGGGTGTAGTTTTTGGTGCTTATCGGTCGGGCCGTGAAGGCGTCGACTACATCAACCCGTTTTACGCTTCCGCTTTCGGTCTCACGGTACATGGACAACCTCTCCCCTCGTTGCTATGCATCACCATGATCTTGCGTGGCGTAGAAATTTGTTGAAATACCGTTCCCCAACAGTCTTTGGGCGTTCGGACCGCTGCCATGGCGTCCAACAAACTGGCTCACCTAAACCCCTCTCCCTGCGCGCCTTTTTTGCAAGCGGGGCGGCACTCCGTGCTGCCCGGCGGACCGACCTCTCCGTCGCTCCCACATTGAAGCGGCCGTAAAGCCCGCTTCGGTGCATGCCTGCTCCATGTTCAAATGACAACTCATTCATGCCTACCTACATTAAACTTGTGCGGATCGGGAACCTGCTTTGGCGCCACCCGTTCATTCATCGCCACCCACCATTAACCCGTCATTGGTTCTTTGTGTTCCCCATTTAAACTCTAGCCCTGACCCGCATCCAACCTCCTCCCTCCCTTTCTCCTTTCGCTTTCCCATTGGCCTCCCAAGATCCAAAGCCATTTGGGACAACCTCTCATCGAGCGGAAGAAGGAGTCGCCATTGCGTCAGCAATGGAGGCTAGTGGTACTGAGACACCCCAATGGAGGGGCCGCAGCGGTAATGCTAGGCATGTAGAATGTGGATTCATGAAAAATAAGTTGGGGATCGGAGGAAAACATCCGTAGATCGGTCACATAGAAAATTCAAACTGAAATCGAACCCGTGGGAGATTGAAAAGTTTTAGGGTTTGAAGAGATTTGGAGGAAGAAGAAGAAAAAAAGAGAGATATAAGGGAAATACCTCCTTCCTCCGCTCTTTGTGGCCGGGAGTTTCATATGACCAGCCATGGGGGGGCCCGTATGAAAGGTCATCGTTCACTCGATAGCTTATGTGTGTTTGTGCAACCTCATGGGATGGAAACCCTCCCGCCCATATGGAACACCGTCAAACATTCGATATTTTTCTTCTTACGGGGAGGGTGTCACCGCTTATACCTACAAAGAAACATACGTGATGATATGTGTTTGTCATAGTAGGTCCGTTTTTGTCATGCATGTCCATCCGTGGCGATTTTATGAGAATCAAGATAGTCATACTTGTCTTTGTCGTAGAAGTGTTCCATGACAATACTCAAATTATCATCATGGAAGTGTCCCTTCCATGATGATAAATACGTCATGGAATTGATTTATCAGGGTTATCGGGTGGCATCCACCATACGGGTCGTCATTAAGCACGGGTTCGGTTTGGATCCAAAACCCGTTAACACCCGGACCTGGGGATTTTCCACGTGTAAAATTGTCATTGGCTAGAGGAACACATTCTTTCGGCGTTGACGGATTCATTCATCAATGGGCGGCATGGGCCTATGAAAAGTGACACGTGGCATGTCCCAACGTTGGCCTATTTTGGTTAAAAGGCGATGTCAAAGTTAATGGGTGGCCCATTAACGACCTACTGAATGGTCCATTTGCGATTAAGGCCCATAGGAATAGTGTCAAATCAACTTGTCATTGGTTTAGATTTCTCATCATTAAATCATTTCGGCCCGTTAAATTGTTAAGTATTTGGGAATTTCCCGATGTTACATCTTTAAAGCTCTTACATTTGAGCCCATTTTGCCGATGAAACTTTGCCCATAAAAATGGGCGGAATTGGGGTTTTGGGTCTAGCATTACGTTAGTGGTCCACTATAGATTTAGGCCACTTCCAGCCCGTTGTGTTTTGTGCAGTAACTCGGGGAAACCCATGGACATATTTCCCACATAAGGGCCTATTAACGACCCATATAGGTCCCGACAAATCAAGCCATACACTTAGGCTGGTAAAGGCCGTGTAATAAGTTGGCACAATTAAGGACTTTTAACGATCCGCATTGTAATGGGACCATGGCTGAGATACATTTACTTTGACCCGATGGGTTATTTGCCTTTTCAGCCAATCTCTTTTAATTCTAAATTGAGGCCGTTGACCTTGACCTATTAAAGGCCCTTGTTATTTATGGGCCAAATAGGCCCATGAGATATTTACACATGTTAATTGCTTGTTGTTACTAAGGGCCCATATTATGTTTAGACAATGACCCACTATGGCCGAGCCTAGCAAAAATAAGAAAAAGCTAACACTAATATTGGCCTAGATATTTTCCGTGGGCTACATGCCGATTCGCGATAATCGTTTTTTAAAGCGGAGAATGTTCCCGTTGGGCTCCGATGCTTTGGGCGAAAGGAAGCGATGATGCGAATACATTACTAAGAATAAATCTAAACTATAAAAAATATCTTCATAATTCCTCAGCCTTTGGCAACGATAAATATTGTCACAACAAAATAAATTATAGCCATACAACAAAAGGCATGTTGGCATAAAATATTACGTCTTTGGACAAATGCACCATCGGATGTATATAACAGACCATGCTAGTGTTTTAGGGTGTAGAATCTGCTAGAAACATGATCTTCCCTTTTTTCCCCATTGCTCTTGAACAACGAAGCAAATGTGTGATTTGTGGTTTCAAAACCATTTATATCTTGATGAGATTGCCAACCACTATTTTATTTGAAATGACCTCCATTAGGGTTTTGACTTTATCGGACAGATATATCACTCTGTCTAGCCTAAAGATTTTGTTGGTGGGTGATTTGGGCGAGGTTACCTTAAACCAACCAAATAAGGGGTGCTTTTTATGTTAGTGGAGAATCTTGATGCACTCGCAGAGGTGACATTTGCTGTGGTAGCCTCGTCACCTTGGTGGTTGTGGCTATTCAATCATTTGTTTCATAGCTTCTTTGAAAGTTGAATTTGTAGATTAGTGTATCGGATAAGTTACTAATGAGACAAAAACAAACAAAATAGCTTTCATATTTATACATAACTTATTTTGGTGAACTATTGTAATTCATTAGCATGTATTTTAGTTAACTATGTAATAAAATCACTTTGGAACATATGTCCATTATCATCTGTGTATTATCCTCACATTTATTGATATCTAAGGATAAAGAGACATGATTTAAAATAGGATGAACATAGTATGCCATCATTGATCACGGGCGCGGATACCAAACAAGCAGACTATTGTATGTTGTGTGGGCACGTGAACATCACAACTAGATTATAGATCAATGCCAAAAATATAGTTCCTCTCTTTTAAACCCAAATGAATTGATCGTTAAGACAACTGTGTAAAAAGTGAAGGAGTAATTGACATTGGTTCAAACCAAGCGATTAAATGAACCGTCATAGTAATAAAAGTTCAAAGGCATGAGTAGTAAGGACTTACAACAGCGGATTGGTGGTGTACTCATCCCTTCATCTTGTGGTGTGACAATCCTTGAAGATTTGCCTTTGCATTGATTAGTTCTTTTGGTCGGGCTTTCCCATATATTTGTAACAAGTCAATAGAAATACGATAAATGGCACGACAAAAAGAAGAAATAGGCTATTTACAAGGCCCCGGATGTATAATATAGCTACATCGTAACCAATGTAGTTCTTCAACAGTTAGCCTAGAAATAGACTTGTAAAGGCACATCGTAAATACAAGTTGAATATTGATCTAATCCCATACATATACCCTACGATCGGATCAGACTAGTGTTTAACAAGGGATGTCTAGTCTTCATCAGTAAAATATTCCCTTTGGAGATGTTTGGCGATTTCATTGTTAGCCTTGCCTTCAAAGTGAGCATTTCTAAGGTAATCTTGATACTATCGAGAAGAGAAAAACATGAGTGCATGCTTGTTTAGTTGCATAATCTTTGAATCCAACTTGAACCTCACATGTTGAAAAAGAATGGGAGTCACATTAGGAGGAAGCTAGAAAATATGGAAAAGCAAGACAATATTACAAATTCGATGAATAAAATTACTTACGGATAAATGGTCAGGAAGGTGTTAAATTGGGTATCGTCTTTGTAATTCCTGTCTTGGATCCACATTGGGAGGATCGTGCATAACACCCTAGATAGACTACCTCGATACTAACTTGGCTGACTACTGAGCATCCATGGTCTTTTGAACCTACCACAAAATGAATCTCCATTCTTCTTCCTTTAGATTTTGTTAACTTCAAGCATTATCCCGATGTTTTTCCTCTTGCGGTGAGGTGCTAGTTCATCAAAGAATATGGAAATGTTAGTGCACATCAAGGGGAGTACATATAAAGGAACGGAACACTGTCGGTACCATCTTGGTTTTGATGCTCATGAGGTTCATCGATCTTTCCATGTTTTGTATGTCGTGATTGCGAGTAGTGTTAGGTGTGAAGGCAGCTTGGGAACATCTGAAGGAAATATGCCTAGAGCAATAATAAAGTTATTATTTATTTCCTTACATCATGATAAATGTTTATTATTCATGCTAAATTGTATTAAGGAAACATAATACATGTGTGAATATATAGACAAGCAGTGTCACTAGTATGCCTCTACTTGGCTGCTGTTAATGAAGATGGTTATGTTTCTAACCATAGACATGAGTTGTCATTTGATTAAGGGATCACATCATTGTTGAATGATCTGATTGACAGCCCATTCCGTTAGCCTAGCACTTGATCGTTTAGTATGTTGCTATTGCTTTCTTCATGACTTATACATGTTCCCTAACTTGAAGTTATGCAACTCCGTTTACGGAGGAACACTTTGGGTGCTACCTCCTGGCTTGGGGGTGATTATAAAGTACTACGGTGTCTCCAAAGGTACATGTTGGGTTGGCGTATTTGAATTAGGTTTTGTCCTCCGATTGTCGGAGAGGTATCTCGGGCCCTCTCGGTAATACACACTAAGCCCAAGCATTGCAACTAATAAGTTAATTGCGAGATGATGTATTACGGAGCGAGTAAAAGACTTCGATGGAGATTGAACTAGGTATTGGATACGGCGATGAATCTGGGCAAATCTACCGATGACAAAGGGAACAAAGTATTTGTTATCGGTTTGACGATAAAGATCTTGTAGAATATGTAAAGACCAATATGGGCATCCAGGTTCCGCTATTGGTTATTGACCAAGAATAGTTCTAGGTCATGTCTACATAGTTCTCGAACCGTGGATCCTAACAAGGTTTCGATGGGTTATATTATGAGTTTATGAGTTTTGATGTAGAAGGAGTTGGTCGGATGAGATGGGGACATGGGAGTCTCGAAATGGTGACGTAAAGATCGATATATTGCGACTTATTCGGAGTTCGGAAGGTTCGAATGATTGGGTATTTTGTGCGGGAGTTCGGAATTCGTGGGGAGAAGTATTGGGCCTTATTGGGCCCCGAAAGGGGCTGCCTAGGGCAGGCGCGCGCCCAAGGCCTAGTCCGGGTGGACTGGGGGAGGCCGCACCTTCCTCCCTTCCCCTTCCTTCTCCTACTCCTACTAGGAAAGGAGGTCCTACTCGGTGGGAGTAGGACTCCCCCCAATCGCCTCCTCCTTGGCCACCTCCTCCTTGCTCCTTTATATCGGGGGGGGCCCCAACACATAAGTTGATCTGGATCGTTCCTTGCGTGTCGGTGCCCCCTCCACCATATTCCACCGGTCTATTGTAGAGCTTGGGAAGCCTGCGGGAGAAGTCATTCGTCCGGAGCTTAGGCGAAGCCTGCGTCGTGGAGCATCAACATCGTCCTGGCGTCGTCTTGTGGAACTTATCCCGACCTTTGCTGGATGGAGTCCGGGGATCGTCATCCGAGCTGAGCGTGTGGGAACTGGGGTGCCGTCGTTCGGTGCTTGGATCGGTCGGATCGTGAAGGCGTCGACTACATCAACAGCGTTGTTATACCCGCTTTCGGTCTCACAGTGCGTGGGGGACACTCTCCCCTCGTTGCTATGCCATCACCATGGTCTTGCGTGTTCGTAGGAATTTTTAAATTACCGTTCAATGGTATCGAGCCTGGTTTTATCGTTGATGTCATATACGAGTAGAACACAAGTGAGTTGTGGGCGATATAAGTCATTCCTTACCGGCATTCATACTTTGTTCGTGGTATTTGAGATGAAGCGGCGGACCGACTTGCGTCGCTTTTGGAGACTGGTTTTTTCCGGCACCGTTGCTTAAAGGTGACGGGGGTCTCTCTCTCACTTTAGTTGAACCAGTGTGGCTCGCCGGTCCTTCGAAGGTTAAAACAGCACCAACGACAAACTATCGTTGTGGTTTTGATCGTAGGTAAAACGGTTCTTGCTCAGCCGTAGCAGCCACGTAAAACCAACAACAAAGTAGGGGCGTCTAACTTGTTTTTGGGGCATGTTGTGATGTGATGTGGTCAAGGCGTGATGCTATATTGTATGAGATGATCATGTTTTTAACGAGTTATCGGCAATGGCGAGCCATATGGTTGTCGCTTTATTGTATGAAATGCAAGGCCATGTAATTGCTTTACTTTATCACTAAGCGGTAGCGATATCGTAAAGCAATAGTTGGCGAGGCGACGATGCTACGATGGAGATCAAGGTGTCGCCGGTGGGATGGTGATCATGGCGATGCTTGGGTGGAATCAAAGCACAAGATGATGATGACCATATCATATCACTTATATTGATTGCATGTGATGTTTATCCTTTATGCATCTTATCTTGCTTTGATTGGCGGTAGCATTATAAGATGATCTCTCCTAAAATTATCAAAAGTGTTCTCCTGGTATGCACCGTTCCAAAGTTGTGTACCCGGACACCGCGTGATGATCGGGTGTGATAAGTTCTCGTCCATCTACCGGGTGCAAAACAGTTGCAGCGAATGGAAACGCGGGCCTTGCAATCAGATATGGCCTCGGAACACGGAGCCGAAAGGTGAGCGTGAATCATATATAATATGATCAACATAGTGATTTCACCATTGAAACTCTCCATCTCCGTGATGATGGACATGGTTTAGTTGATTTGGATCACGTAATCACTTAGATAACTAGAGATGTCGTCTAAGTGGGAGTTTTTAAATATTAATTAAACTTAAATTTATCATGAGCTTAGTACGATAGTATTTTGCTTGTCTATTTCTTTGTAGATAGATGGCTCGTCTTTGTTCCGTTGAATTTTAATCGTTCCTTGAAAGCAAAGTTGAAAGATGATGGTAGCAATTACGGTTGGGTCCGTAACGAGGATTATCCTCATTGCTGCGAAAAAATTTCCTGGAAGCACTTTGGGGTGGAACCTCTGCGGAGCAGCGGTTGTGAGCGTCGGCAAAGCAAAGTGATGACTACTCAATAGTTGATGTGCCATGCTTCGGCTTAGAACCGGGTCTTCAAGCGTTTTGAGCGTCATGGAGCATATGAGATGTTCGGAGTTGAAGTTAATATTTCAAGCAAATGCCGGATTGAGAGAATAAGTCTCCAATAAGTTCTATAGCTGCAAGATGGAGGAGAATAGTTTCGGTGAACATATACTCAAAATGTCGGGTATAATAATCACTTGATTCAATGGGAGTTACTCTTCCGGATGATAGTGTCTTGAAATTTCCAATCACTGCCACCAAGCTACAAAGCTTCGTGATGAACTATAATATGCAAGGAATGACTAAAGAACAATTCTGAGCTCTTAAATGCTAAAAGCAGGGGTAGAAATCAAGAAAGAGCATCAAGTGTTGATGGTCAACAAGACCACTAGTTTCAAGAAAAGGGAAAGGAAGAAGAAGGAAACCAAAAAGAACAGCAAGAAAGTTCGATCAGAGAAAAACCCAAATCGGACCTAAACCTGGGCCAAAGTGTTTTCTTGAAGGTGAACCTTTGAGCGGAACTGCCCCAAGTATTTGGCGGATAAGAAGGATGGCAAGGTGAACAAAGGTATATGTGATATCAGGTTATTGATGTTTGCCTTACTAGTGTTTATAGTAGCCCCAGTATTTGATACTCGTTCGGTTTTAGATTAGTAACCGAAGCAGATTCTGAATAAGCGAGACTAGTTAAAGGGAAGTGCGATGAGTTTGGAAGTAGTTCAAGATTGATATGATCATCCTTTACTCCTATACTTTGGGATTAGTGTTAAACCTAAATAAATGTTATTTGGTGTTTGGTTGAGCATGAATATGATTTGATCATGTTTTTGCAGCGTTATTCATTTAAAGTCAAAGAATAATTTTCATTTACATGAATAAAACCCGATGGTCATACACCCAATGAAAATGTTTATTGGATCTCGATCGTGTATCGCATATTCATAATATTTATGCCAAAAGATGCAAAGTTTAATGATAGTGCAACTTATTTGTAGCCTTTCCGTTTGGGTCATATTGGTATAAAGCGCTGAAAAACTCCATAAGGATGGATTTTTGGAATCACTTGGTTATGAATCATTTGATGCTTGAACCGTGCCTTTTGGGCAAGATGACTAAAACTCCGTTCTCCGGAACAATGGAACAAACTCTGACTTGTTGGAAATAAACATATATACCGATGTATGCGATCCAATGAGTGTTGATGCGTGGCAAATATCGTTATTTTGACCTTCACAAGATGATTTGAGTAGATATGGGTATATCTACTTGATGAAACATAATCTGAAATAGTTGAAAGGTTCAAAATTTCAGAGTGAAGTAGAAAATCATCCAACAAAAAATAAAGTTTTCGATCGATCGTGGAGATGAATATTTGATTCTGAGTTTGGTCTTCAATGAAAACAATGTGGAATAGTTTCACACTCCACAGAACACCACAGCGTTATGGTGTGTCGAGCGTCATAACCGTACTTTATTTTGATATGGTGCGATCTATGATGTATCTTACCGATTTACCACTATCGTTTTGGGGTTATGCATTAGAAAGGCGCATTCACGTTTAATAGGGCACCATCTAAATCCGTTGAGATGACACCGTATGAACTATGGTTTAGCGTAAACCTAAATTCGTTTCTTAAAGTTTGGAGTTGTGATGCTTTGTGAAAAGTTTTCACGATAAGCTCGAACCCAAATGAATCGTCTTCATAGAATACCCAAAGGTAACTATTGGGTACACCTTCTATCACGATCCGAAAGCAAGATATTTGTTGCTAAGATGGATCCTTTCTAGAAAAGTTTATCTCGAAAAAGTGAGTGGGAGGAAATAGAACTTGGGTAATTGTACCTTCTCCCTTATTGGAAAGTAGTTCATCACGGGAATCAGTTCCGGGATTCCTACACCAATTGTGAGGAAGTTAATGATGATGATCATGAAACTTAGATCAAGTTGCTACCAAACCTCGTGGGTCTTCGAGTAAGATCCGCCCAAGTGAATGCGGTAATCCTATTCTAGAAGTCATGTTACTAGACCATGATGAACCTCGAACTATGAGGCGATGATGAGCCAGATTCATAAAATGGTTTGAGACCATGAAATCGAGATGGGATCCATATATGAGAACAAATGTGGACTTTGATGGAGTTGCCCGATGGGAAAGCCATATTATATAAATGGATCTTCAAGAGGAAAAGATCTTGATAGTAGTATTACTATCTACAAAGCTCGACTTATCGCGAAGGTTTTACAAGTTCAAGGTGTTGACTACAATGAGATTTACTCAACTGGCGATGCTTATATCTCCGAATCATTTGCAATACATTTATGAAATCGGCAAATGGATATCAAAACTACATTCTTTAATGGATTTATTAAAGAAGAGTTGTATATGATACAACCAGAAGGTTTTGTCAATCCTAAAGGCTAACAAAATGTGCAAACTCCAGATCCATCTATGGTGGTGCAAGCATCTCGGAGTTGGAATAAGCGCTTTGATAGTGTGATCAAAGCATATAGTTTTATCTGAACTTCGGTGAAGCTTATTTACAAGAAAGTGAGTGGGAGCACTCAATTTCTCATAAGTATATGTGAATGACATATTGTTGATCGGAAATAATGTAGAATTATTACCAAAGCATAAAGGGTATTTGAAAGGAGTTTTTCAAAGAAGGACCTCGGTGAAGCGCTTACATCTTGAGCATCAAGATCTATAGAGATAGATCAAAGGCGGCTTGATAAGTTTTCAATGAATACATACCTTGACAAGATTTTGAAGTAGTTCAAAATGGAGCGTCAAAAAAGAGTTCTTGCAGTGTTACAAGGTGTGAGATTGAGTAAGACTCAAAACCCGACCATGGCGGAAGATAGAAAGAATGAAAGTCATTCCTATGCATCAATAGGTTCTATAAAGTATGTCATCTGTGTCCGGATCTATTGCATACCCTACCACTAAAGCTTGGCAAGGGAGTAAAATAGTGATCTAGGGTAGATCAATGGACAGGTCAAAATTATCCTTAGTAGAATAAGGATATGTTTCTCGATTATGGAAGTGAAAAAAGGTTAAATGTAAAGGGTTACGTCGATGCAAGTTTAAACACTAATCTAGATGACTACGAGTCTCAATCTGGATACATATTGAAAGTGGAGCAATTAGCTAGAGTAGCTCCGTGCAGCATTGTAGACATAGAAATTTGCAAAATACTTACGGCTCTGAATGTGACAGACCCGTTGACTAAAATTATCTCACAAGCAAAACATGATCACACCATAGTACTCTTTGGGTGTTAATCACATAGCAATGTGAACTAGATTACTGACTCTAGTAAACCCTTTGGGTGTTGGTCACATGTCGATGTGAACTATGGGTGTTAACCACACATAGATGTGAACTATTGATGTTAATCACATGGCGATGTGAACTAGATTATTGACTCTAGTGCAAGTGGGAAGGAAGGAAATATGCCTAGAGGCAATAATAAAGTTATTATTTATTTCCTTACATCATGATAAATGTTTATTATTCATGCTAGAATTGTATTAACGGAAACATAATACATGTGTGAATATATAGACAAGCAGTGTCACTAGTATGCCTCTACTTGGCTAGCTTCGTTAATCGAAGATGGTTATGTTTCCTAACCATAGACATGAGTTGTCATTTGATTAACGGGATCCATCATTAGTTGAATGATCTGATTGACATGACCCATTCCGTTAGCCTAGCACTTGATCGTTTAGTATGTTGCTATTGCTTTCTTCATGACTTATACATGTTCCACAACTATGAGATTATGCAACTCCGTTTCGGAGGAACACTTTGGGTGCTACCAAAGCGTCTGGCTATGGGTGATTATAAAGAATTACAGGTGTCTCCAAAAGGTACATGTTGGGTTGGCGTATTTGAGATTAGGTTTGTCACTCCGATTGTGGGAGAGGTATCTCTGGGCCCTCTCGTTAATACACATCACATAAGCCTTGCAAGCATTGCAACTAATAAGTTAGTTGGAGATGATGTATTGACGGTAAAGAGACTTGCGATGCGAGATTGAACTAGGTATTGGATACCGGCGATCGAATCTCGGGCAAGTAACTATACCGATGACAAAGGGAACAAAGTATGTTGTTATGCGGTTTGACCGATAAAGATCTTCGTAGAATATGTAGGAGCCAATATGGGCATCCAGGTTCCGCTATTGGTTATTGACCAAGAATAGTTCTAGGTCATGTCTACATAGTTCTCGAACCGTAGAATCCGCAACAAGGTTTGATGGCGGTTATATTATGAGTTTATGAGTTTTGATGTACGAAGGAGTTGAGTCCCGGATGAGATCGGGGACATGGCGAGGTCTCGAAATGGTCGAGGCGTAAAATCGATATATTGGGCGACTATATTGGAGTTGGAAGGTTCGAATGATTGGGTA
>JAHIAM010014364.1:0-17151 GCA_021605205.1 Aegilops longissima
GTGCGGCATGCTTTGACTTAGAACCGGGGCTCCAAAAGCGTTTTGAGCACCACGGAGCATATGAGATGTTAGAGGAGCTGAAACTTGTTTTCCAAGCTCACGCCGGGTCGAGAGATATGACATCTCCGACAAGTTCTATAGTTGTAAGATGGAGAAAACAGTTACGTCGGTGAGCACATTACGAAGATATGCAGGTTACACAACCGTATGATGACTGAATATTAACCTCCACGATGAGGCGGTCATTGACAGAATCCTCGATCGCTCCCACCAAGCTACAAGAGCTTTGTGATGAACTACAACATGCGAGGGGATGGTAAAGACCATTCTGAAGTGTTCTCTATGCTAAAGTCAGCCGAGGTTGAAATCAAGAAAGAACATCAAGTGTTGATGGTCAATAAGACCACTAAGTTCAAGAAGGGCAAGGGTAAGAAGAACTTCAAGAAGGGCGTCAAGGAGATTGCGCGCCCGGTAAGCAAGTTGCCGAGAAGAAGTCAAAGAATGGACCCAAGCACGAGGGTGAGTGCTTTTATTGCAAGGGAAGGGTCCTTTGGAGCGGAACTGCCCCAAGTACTTAGCGGATAAGAAGGCCGGCAACACCAAAGGTATATTTGATATACATGTAATTGATGTGTACCTTACCGATGTCGTAGTAACTCCTGGGTATTTGATACGGTGCGTTGCTCATATTTGTAACTCACGGCGAGGAGCTGCGGAATAAGCGGAGGCTGGCGAAGGGCGAGGTGACGATCTTGGCGTCGGGAATGGTTCAGTCGATGTGATCGCCGTCGACGCTACCTCTTCATTTACCACAGGATTAGTTATGAACCTTAATAATTGTTATTTGGTGCCAAGTTTGAGCATGAATATTGTATCTGGATCTCGTTTAATGCGAGATGGCTACTCATTTAAATCCGAGAATAATGGTTGTTCTATTTATATGAGAGATATGTTTTATGGTCATGCTCGATGGTCAATGGTTTATTCTTAATGAATCTCGGCGTAGTATTACACATGTTCATAGCGTGAATACCAAAAGATGTAAAGTTGATAACGATAGTCCCACATACTTGTGGCTTTGCATTGGTCACATTGGTGTCAAGCGCATGAAGAAGCTCCATCTTGATGGACTTTTGGAGTCTCTTGATTATGAATCATTTGACATATCACGAACCATGCCTCATGGGCAAGATGACCAAGACTCCATTCTCGGAACAATGGGCGAGCAACCAACTTGTTGGAAATCATACATACCGATGTGTGCGGTCCAATGGCGTTGAGGCTCATGGAGGATATCGTTATGTTCTCACTCTCACAGATGACTTGAGTAGATATGGGTATGTCTACTTGATGAAACACAAGTCTGAGACCTTTGAAAAGTTCAAGGAATTTCAGAATGAAGTAGAGAATCAACGTGACGAAAGATAAAATTCTTCGATCGGATCGTGGAGGAGAATATTTAAGTCACGAATTTGGTACACACTTAAGAAAATGTGGAATCGTTTCACAACTAACGCCGCTGGAACACCTCGGCGTAGCGGTGTGTCGAGCGTCGTGTCGCACTCTATTGGATATAGTGCGGTCTATGATGTCTCTTACCGATTTACGCTATCATTTTGGGGATCGCTCTAGAGACAGCTACATTCACTTTAAATAGGGCATCGTCTAAATCCGTTGAGGCGACACCGTATGAATTATGGTTTGGGAAGAAACCTAAGCTATCGTTTCTAAAAGTTTGGGGATGCGATGCTTATGTCAAGAAACTTCAACTGAAAGCTCGAACCCTAGTCGGAAAAATCGTCTTCATAGGATACCCTAAGGAAACCTTTGGGTATACCT
Organism: Aegilops longissima; assembly: GCA_021605205.1. NCBI lineage: Eukaryota > Viridiplantae > Streptophyta > Magnoliopsida > Poales > Poaceae > Aegilops > Aegilops longissima. The sequence continues at coordinate 1,840 of JAHIAM010014364.1, forward strand.
TCTATAGATCGAAGGCAAGATCTTTGTTGCGAGGCGGAATCTTTACGGAAAAGAGTTTCTCTCGAAAGAAGTAAGTGGGAGGAAAGTAGAACTTCGATGAAGTACTACCTCTTGAGCAGGAAAGTAGTGCAGCTCAGGAAAATGTTCTGTGATGCCTACACCAGCGAAGAGGAAATTCATGATGATGATCAAGGTACTTGGATCAAGTTGCTCTTGAACCCGTGGGTCCACTAGGACACGTTCCGCACCAGTGAATGCAGCAACCTGTCACGGAAATCATGTTGTTGAACAACGGTGAACCTTGAACTATGAAGAAGCAATGGCGGGCCCGATTCCAACAAATGGCTAGAAGCCATGAAATCCGAGATAGAATCCATGTATGAAAACAAAGTGTGGACTTTGGTGACTTGCCCGATGATCGTGGCGATAGAAAACAAATGGATCTTTAAGAAGAAGGCGGACGGCGGATGGTAATGTCACCATCTATAAAGCTCGACTTGTCGCTAAGGGTTATCGGCAAGTTCAAGGGATTGACTACGATGAGACTTTCTCTCCGTGGCGAAGCTTAAGTCCGTCCGAATCATGTTAGCAATTGCGCATACTATGATTATGAGATATGGCAGATGGGCGTCAAAACAGCGTTCATAGCGGCTATCTTAAGGAAGAGCTGTATATGATACAGCGAGAAGGTTTTGTCGATCCTAAGAATCTTGACAAAGTATGCAAGCTCAGCGATCCATTTATGGGCTGGTGCAAGCATCTCGGAGTTGGAACATTACGCTTTGATGAGATGATCAAAGCGTTTGGGTTTATCTTGAGACTTATGGAGAAGCCTGCGTTTACAAGAAAGTGAGTGGGAGCTCTGTAGCATTTCTCATATTATATGTAGATGACATACTTTTGATGGGAAATGATATAGAATTCTTGGACAACATTAAGGCCTACTTGAATAAGTGTTTTTCAATGAAGGACCTTGGAGAAGCTGCTTATATATTAGGCATCAAGATCTATAGAGATAGATCGAGGCGCCTCATAGGTCTTTCACAAAGCACATACCTTGATAAGATTTTGAAGAAGTTCAAAATGGATCAGTCAAGAAAGGGTTCTTGCTGTATTGCAAGGTGTGAGATTGAGCTCAGCTCAATGCCCGACCACGACAAAAGATAAAGAAGAGATGAGTGTCATCCCTATGCCTCAGCCATAGGATCTATTATGTATGCCATCTTGTGTACGGACCTGATGTAAACCTTGCCGTAAGTTTGGTAGGAAGGTACCAAAGTAATCCGGCAAGGAACAACTGGACAGCGGTCAAGAATATCTGAAGTACACGAAAGGACAAAGGACATGTTTCTCGTTTATGGAGGTGACGAAGAGCTAAATGCGTAACAGAGTTACGTCGGCGCTAGCCGACACAGATCTGAATGACTCTAAGTCACAAACCGGATCGTGTATATGTTGAATGGTGGAAGCGATGGCTGGTGCGGCTGCAAGCGAGCGTCGTGGCGGGATCTACATGTGAAGCGAGTACATGGCAGCCTCGGAGGCAGCGCATGAAGCAATTTGGGTGAAGGAGTTCATCACCGACCTAGGAGTCATACCCAATGCGTCGGGGCCGATCAAACTCTTCTGTGACAACTTGGAGCTATTGCACTTGCCAAGGGCCAGGTTTCACAAGAAGACCAGAGCACATCAGCGTCGCTTCAACTCCATCCGTGAAAATGTTCAGAATGGAGACATAGAAATTTGTAAAGTGCATACGGATCTGAATATCATGAGATCCGTTGACTAAACTTCTCTTCATGGGCAAAACATGATCAACACGAGAACTCTATGGGTGTTGATTCATCACAATGTAAACTAGATTATTGACTCTAGTGCAAGTGGGAGACTGTTGGAAATATGCCCTAGAGGCAATAATAAAAGCATTATTATTATATTTCCTTGTTCATGATAATTGTCTTTTATTCATGCTATAAGCTGTATTATCCGGAAATCGTAATACGTGTGAATACATAGACTACAATCGTCCTAGTAAGCCTCTAGTTGACTAGCTCGTTGGTCAGCAGATAGTCATGGTTTCGACTATGGACATCGGATGTCATTGACAGCGGGATCACGTCATTAGGAGAATGGCGTGATGGACAAGACAATCTAAGCATAGCACAAAGATCGTGTAGTTCGTTTTGCTAGAGCTTTTCCAATGTCAAGTATCTCTTCCTTAGACCATGAGATCGTGCAATTCCGGACACCGTAGGAGTGCTTTGGGTGTATCAAGCGTCTGGCGTAAGCTGGGTGACTATAAAGGTGCACTACAGGTATCTCCGAAAGTGACCATTGGGTTGACACGGATCGAGGCGGGATTTGTCACTCCGTGTGACGGAGAGGTATCCTTGGGCCCTTTCGGTAATGCATCATCATAATGAGCTCAAAGTGATCAAGTGTATGGTCACGGGATCATGCATTCTGATCTGAGTAAAGTGACTTGCGATGTGAGACTAACGAGGTATTGGGATACCGACGATCGAGTCTCGGGCAAGTAACATACCGTCGACAAAGGGAATAGAATACGGGGTTGCTTGAACCCTTGACATCGTGGTTCATCCGATGACAACATCGAGGAGCATGTAGGAGCCAACATGGGTATCCAGATCCGCTGTTGGTTATTGACTTGAGGTAGTCTCGGTCATATCGCATGTCTCCCGAACCGTAGGGTCTACACATAAGGTTCGGTGGCGCTAGGGTTAATAGGAAGACAAGTATGTGATTACGAATGTTGTTGAGTCCGGATGAGATCCGGACGTCACGAGGAGTTCGGAATGGTCGGAGGTAAAGATTTATATATGGAAAGTGGTTAAGCGGACTCAGGAAGTTTGGTGTAGTATCTGGGTAAAATGCAGGAGACTCTGGGAGGGTTCAGGAGGTCCACGGGAGGGCCACCTCTCGGGGGGCACATGGGCTAAGTGGGAGGGAGCCAGCCTGGTGGGCTGGGCGTGCCTCCCACCTAGGCCCATCTGGCTAGGGTTTGGGAGGGTAAACCCTAAAGGCGCCCCCTAGCTTGGGGGCAAGCCACCCTCCCTCCTCCCTTGGCCGCCGCCCCCATCTAGGGTTTACCCTAGATGGCGGCCCCCTGACCCTCTCCTCCTATAAATAGAGGGGTGGGGGAGGGCTGCCAACACAGTTGAGCGCAGCCCCTCCCTCCCAACACCTCTCTTTCTCCACATAAGCTTGGCGAAGCCTGCTGGGGCCTGTCGTACCAACTGCACCACTGCCGTCGTGCTGCCATTGGAATTGTCTTCCTCAACCTCTCCTTCACTCTTGCTGGATCAAGGCGGAGGAGGCGCCATAAATCCCGTCGTGTGTTGAACAGGAGGTGCTGTCCTTTCAGCACTTTGGTCATCGGTGATCGGAATCACGTTGGGAGCGTCTTCATCACCACCACTCCCTCGAGCAGCTTCCGTACTCGATCTACAAGTGGTATGTAGATGCAAACTCTCTCTAGTAACTCGTTGCTTAGTAGAACTCATAGATGGATCTTGGTGAAACCGTAGGAAAGTTTTAATTTTCTGCAACGTTCCCCAACAGTTGGCGTGACAACTTCATGGAGGCACAATGATGGAGATCATGATGATGGAGGATCTGGTGTCATGCCGGTGACAAGATGATCATGGAGCCTCGAAGATGGAGATCAATGGAGCTTTATGATATTGGCCATATCATGTCACTACTATATAATTGCATGTGATGTTTATTATGTTTATACATCTTGTTTACTTAGAGCGACGGTAGTAAATAAGATGATCCCTTTAACAATTTCAAGAAGTGTTTCCCTAAGCGTGCACCGTTGCTAAAGTTAAGTCGCTTCTAAGCACCACGTGATGATCGGGTGTGATGGATTCTTACGTTCACATACAGCGGGTGTAAGACAGATTTTTACCTTGAAAACACTTAGGGTTTACTTGGCGAGCCTAGCATGTACAGACATGGCCTCGGAACACGGAGACCGAAAGGTCGAACACGAGTCGTATAGAAGATCGATCAACATGAGAATGTTCACCGATGATGACTAGTCCGTCTCACGTGATGATCGGACCACGGCCTAGTCGACTCGGATCGTGTAACACTTAGATGACTAGAGGATGTCTAATCTGGTGGGAGTTCATTTAAATAATTTGATTAGATGAACTTAATTATCATGAACTTAGTCTAAAACTTTTGAATGATATGTCTTGTAGATCAAATGGCCAGCGCTCATGTCAACTTGAACTTCAGCGTTCCTAGAAAACCAAGCTGAAAGATGGCGGCAGCAACTATCTCGGACTGGGTCCGGAACTTGAGATCATCCTCATAGCTGCCGAGGAAACAATATGTCCTAGAAGGACCGCTAGGTGGCGCTCCGTCCCGAAGAACCAAGACATTATGAATGCTTGGCAGTCTCGTCTTGATGATTACTCCCTCGTTCGGTGCGGCGCTTTACAGCTTAGAACCGGGGCTCCAAAAGCGTTTTGAGCATCACGGAGCATATGAGATGTTAGAGGAGCTGAAACTTGTTTTCCAAGCTCACGCCGGGTCGAGAGATATGACATCTCCGACAAGTTCTATAGTTGTAAGATGGAGGAAAACAGTTACGTCGGTGAGCACATCTTGAAGATATGCAGGTTGCACAACCGTGCGACCCAGCTGAATATTAACCTCCACGATGAGGCGGTCATTGACAGAATCCTCGATCGCTCCCACCAAGCTACAAGAGCTTTGTGATGAACTACAACATGCAGGGGATGGTAAAGACCATTCTGAAGTGTTCTTTATCTGAAGTCAAGCGAGGTTGAAATCAGAAAGAACATCAAGTGTTGATGGTCAATAAGACCACTAAGTTCAAGAAGGGCAAGGGCAAGAAGAACTTCAAGAAGGGCGGCAAGGAGGTTGCGCCCGGTAAGCAAGTTGCGGGTAGAAGTCAAAGAATGGACCCAAACCGAGGCTGAGTGCTTTTATTGTAAGGGAGGGGTCCTTTGGGCGTAACTGCCCCAAATACTTAGCGGACAAGAAGGCGGCAACACCAAAGGTATATTTGATATATATGTAATTGATGTGTACTTTACCGATTACTCGTAGTAACTCCTGGGTATTTGATACGGTGCCGTTGCTCATATTTGTAACTCACGGCGGGAGCTGCGGAATAGCGGAGGCGGCAAAGGGCGAGGTGACGATCTTGGCGTCGGGAATGGTTCGAGTTGATGTGATCGCCGTCGACACGCTACCTCTTCATTTACCTACGGGATTAGTGATGAACCTTAATAATTGTTATTTGGTGCCAAGTTTGAGCATGAATATTGTATTTGGATCTCGTTTAATGCGAGATGGCTACTCATAAATCCGAGAATAATGGTTGTTCTATTTATATGAGAGATATGTTTTATGGTCATGCTCCGATGGTCAATGGTTTATTCTTAATGAATCTCGGCGTAGTATTACACATGTTTATAGCGTGAATACCAAAAGATGTAAAGTTGATAACGATAGTCCCACATACTTGTGTACTTTGCATATGGTCACATTGGTGTCAAGCGCATGAAGAAGCTCCATCGGATGGACTTTTGGAGTCTTTAGATTATGAATCGTTTGACACATGCGAACCATGCCTCATGGGCAAGATGACCAAGACTCCGTTCTCGGAACAATGGGCGAGCAACCAACTTGTTGGAAATCATACATACCGATGTATGCGGTCCAATGGCGTTGAGGCTCGCGGAGGATATCGTTATGTTCTCACTCTCACAGATGACTTGAGTAGATATGGGTATGTCTACTTGATGAAACACAAGTCTGAGACCTTTGAAAAGTTCAAGGAATTTCAGAATGAAGTAGAGAATCAGCGTGACGAAAGATAAAATTCTTACGATCGGATCGTGGAGGAGAATGTTTAAGTCACGAATTTGGTACACACTTAAGAAAATGTGGAATCATTTCACAACTAACGCCGCTGGAACACCTCGGTAATAGCGGTGTGTCGAGCGTCGTGTCGCACTCTATTGGATATGGTGCGTTCTATGATGTCTCTTACCGATTTACCGTTATCATTTTGGGGATCGCTCTAGAGACAGCTACATTCACTTTAAATAGGGCACCGTCTAAGTCCGTTGAGGCGACACCGTATGAATTATGGTTTGGGAAGAAACCTAAGCTGTCGTTTCTAAAAGTTTGCAGGGATCACGATGCTTATGTCAAGAAACTTCAACTGAAAAGCTCGAACCCAAGTCGGAAAAATCGTCTTCATAGGATACCCTAAAGAAACCATTGGGTATACCTTTTACTTAAGATCCGAGGCAAGATCTTTGTTGCCAAGAGCGGAACCTTTACGGAAAAAAGTTTCTCTCGAAAGAAGTAAGTGGGAGGAAAGTAGAACTTCGATGAAGTACTACCTCTTGAGCAGGATAGTGGTGCAGCTCGGGAAAATGTTCTGTGATGCCTACACCAAGCTGAAGAGAAATTCATGATGATCAAGGTACTTGGATCAAGTTGCTCTGAACCCGTGGGTCCACTAGGACACGTTCCGCACCAGTGGTATGGCAACCCTGTCACGGAAATCATGTTGTTAGACAACAATGAACCTTGAACTATGAAGAAGCGATGGCGGGCCCAGATTCCAACAAATGGCTAGAAGCCATGAAATCCGAGATAGAATCCATGTATGAAAACAAAGTGTGGACTTTGGTGACTTGCCCGATGATCGTGACGATAGAAAACAAATGGATCTTTAAGAAGAAGGCGGATGGCGGATGGTAATGTCACCATCTATAAAGCTCGACTTGTCGCTAAGGGTTATCGGCAAGTTCAAGGGATTGACTACGATGAGACTTTCTCTCCGTGGCGAAGCTTAAGTCCGTCAAATCATGTTAGCAATTGCGCATACTATGATTATGAGATATGGCAGATGGGCGTCAAAACAGCGTTCATAACGGTTATCTTAAGGAAGAGCTGTATATGATACTGATCGAGAGGGTTTTGTCGATCCTAAGAATCTTGACAAAGTATGCAAGCTCAGCGATCCATTTATGGGCTGGTGCAAGCATCTCGGAGTTGGAACATTCGCTTTGATGAGATGATCAAAGCGTTTGGGTTTCTACAGACTTATGGAAGCCTGCGTTTACAAGAAAGTGAGTGGGAGCTGTGGCATTTCTCATACTATATGTAGATGACATACTTTTGATGGGAAATGATATAGAATTCTTGGACAACATTAAGGCCTACTTGAATAAGTGTTTTTCAATGAAGGACCTTGGAGAAGCTGCTTATATATTAGGCATCAAGATCTATAGAGATAGATCGAGGCATACATAGGTCTTTCACAAAGCACATACCTTGATAAGATTTTGAAGAAGTTCAAAATGGATCAGTCAAGAAGGGGTTCTTGCTGTATTGCAAGGTGTGAGATTGAGCTCAGCTCAATGCCCGACCACGACAAAAGATAAAGAAGAGATGAGTGTCATCCCTATGCCTCAGCCATAGGATCTATTATGTATGCCATCTTGTGTACGGACCTGATGTAAACCTTGCCGTAAGTTTGGTAGGAAGGTACCAAAGTAATCCGGCAAGGAACCTTTGGACAGCGGTCAAGAATATCCTGAAATGGCTGAAAGGACAAAGGACATGTTTCTCGTTTATGGAGGTGACGAAGAGCTCAAATGCGTAGCAGGTTACGTCGGCCTAAGCCGACACGGATCTGAATGACTCAAAGTCACAAACGGATACTGTATATGTTGAATGGTGGAGCGATGGCTGGTGCAGCTGCAAGCGAAGCGTCGTGGCGGGATCTACATGTGAAGCGGAGTACATGGCAGCCTCGGAGGCAGCACATGAAGCAATATGGGTGAAGGAGTTCATCACCGACCTAGGAGTCATACCCAATGCGTCGGGGCCGATCAAACTCTTCTGTGACAACTTTGGAGCCATTGCCCTTGCCAAGGAGCCCAGGTTTCACAAGAAGACCAGGCACATCAAGCGTCACTTCAACTCCATCCGTGAAAATGTTCAAGATGGAGACATAGAAATTTGTAAAGTCCACACGGATCTGAATGTCGCATATCCGTTGACTAAACCTCTCTCGCGGGCAAAACATGATCAACACCAGAACTCTATGGGTGTTCGATTCATCACAATGTAACTAGATTATTGACTCTAGTGCAAGTGGGAGACTGTTGGAAATATGCCCTAGAGGCAATAATAAAAGCATTATTATTATATTTCCTTGTTCATGATAATTGCCTTTTATTCATGCTATAACTGTATTATCCGGAAATCGTAATACATGTGTGAATACATAGACTACAATCGTCCTAGTAAGCCTCTAGTAGACTAGCTCGTTGGTCAGCAGATAGTCATGGTTTCTGACTATGGACATCGGATGTCATTGACAAGCGGGATCACGTCATTAGGAGAATGGCGTAATGGACAAGACAATCCTAAGCATAGCACAAAGATCGTGTAGTTCGTTTTGCTAGAGCTTTTCCAATGTCAAGTATCTCTTCCTTAGACCGTGAGATCGTGTAACTCCGGATACCGTAGGAGTGCTTTGGGTGTACCAAGCGTCTGGCGTAAATGGGTGACTATAAAGGTGCACTACAGGTATCTCGAAAGTATCATTGGGTTGACACGGATCGAGGCGAGTTGTCCTCCGTATGGCGGAGAGGTATCTTGGGCCCTTTCGGTAGTGCATCATCATAATGAGCTCAAAGTGACCAAGTTAATGGTCACGGGATCATGCATTCTGTGATGAGTAAAGTGACTTGCGATGCTTGAGACTGAGCGAGGTATTGGGATACCGATGATCGAGTCTCGGGCAAGTAACATACCGTCGACAAAGGGAATAGAATCTGGGGTTGCTTGAACCCTTGACATCGTGGTTCATCCGATGACAACATCGAGGAACATGTGCGAGCCAACATGGGTATCAGATCCGCTGTTGGTTATTGACTGAGATCGTCTCGGTCATGTCTACATGTCTCCCGAACCGTAGGGTCTACACATAAGGTTCGGTGGCGCTAGGGTTATTAGGAAGACAAGTATGTGACTACGAATGTTGTTCCGAGTCCGGATGAGATCCGGACGTCACGAGGAGTTCGGAATGGTCGGAGGTAAAGATTTATATATGGAAAGTGGTTAAGCGGACTCGGAAAGTTTGAGGGTATCGGTAATGTCTGGGGCCACGGGAGGTTCGGAGGTCCACGGGAGGGCCACCCCTCGGGGCCCCCCAGGCTAAGTGGGAGAGGAGCCAGCCCCTGGTGGGCTGGCGCACCTCCCACCTAGGCCCATCTTGGCTAGGGCATGGGGAGGAAACCCTAAAGGGGCCCCCTGGCTTGGGGGCAAGCCGCCTCCCTCCTCCCCTTTGGCCGCCGCCCCATCTAGGGTTTCCCTAGATGGCCGCCCCCCTTTCCCTCTCCTCCTATAAATAGAGGGGTGGGGGAGGCTGCACACACCATTGAAGGCGCAGCCCTCCCTCCCAACACCTCTCCTCCTCCGCGTAAGCTTGGCGAAGCCTGCTTGGGAACAGTCACTCCATCTGCATCACGCCGTCGTGCTGCCATTGGAGTGGTCTTCCTCAACCTCTCCTTCCTCCTTGCTGGATCAAGGCAGAAGGAGGCGCCCGTAAATCCCGTCGTGTGTTGAGCGGAGGTGCTGTCCGTTCAGCACTTGGTCATCGGTGATCGGAATCACGTTGGGAACGTCTTCATCATCACCACTCCCTCGAACGCTTCCGTATTCGATCTACAAGTGGTATGTAGATGCAAACTCTCTCTCTTGACTCGTTGTTTAGTAGAACTCATCGATGGATCTTGGTGAAACCGTAGGAAAATTTTTAATTTTCTGCAACGTTCCCCAACACGGAATACTCAGGTTAAACTTGGTGAGCCTAGCATATATAGATATGGCCTCGGAACACAGAGACCGAAAGGTCGAACGTGAATCATATAGTAGATATGATCAACATAGTGATGTTCACCAGTGAAACTACTCCATCTCACGTGATGATCGGACATGGTTTAGTTGATTTGGATCACGTAATCATTTAGATGACTGGAGAGATGTCAGTCTAAGTGGGAGTTCTTAAATAATATGATTAATTGAACGTTAATTTATCATGAACTTAGTCCTGGTAGTATTTTGCAAATTATGTTGTAGATCAATAGCTCGCGTTGTTGCTTCCCTATGTTTGTTGCTTTCATATGTTTATTTTAATATGTTCCTAGAGAAAACTGTGTTGAAAGATGTTAGTAGCAATGATGCGGATTGGATCCGTGATCTGAGGTTTATCCTCATTGCTGCCTGAAGACTTATGTCCTTGATGCACGCTAGGTGACAGACCTATTGCAGGAGCAGATGAGGCGTTATGAGCGTTTGGCTAGCTCAATATGATGACTACTTGATAGTTTAGTGCACCATGTAGCGGCTTAGAATCGGGACTTCAAAGGCGTTTTGAGCGTCACGGACCATATGAGATGTTCAGGAATTGAAGTTAATATTTCAAGAAAATACCGAGTTGAGAGATATGAAAGTCTCCAACAAGTTCTATAGCTAAAAGATGGAGAGAATCGCTCAACTAGTGACCATGTGCTCAGATTATGCAGGTACTTCAATCGCTTGAATCAAGTGAGAGTTAATCTTCGAGATAAGATAGTGATTGACAGAATTCTCTAGTCACCATCACCAAGTTAGTAGAACTTCGTGATGAACTATAATATGCAAGGGATGACAAAAGTAATTCCCAAGCTCTTACGTGATGCTGAAATCGCGAAGGTAGAAATCAAGAAAAGAGCATCAAGTGTTGATGATTGACAAGACCACTAGTTTCAAGAAAGGGCAAAGGGAAAGAAAGGGAACTTCAAGTGGAATTACAAGCAAGTTGTCGCTCTGCGAAGAAGCCCAAAGCTGGACCAAAGCCTGGCTGAGTGCTTCTCTGCAAAGGAAATGATCCTTTGGGAGCAGAAATGACCTGAATATTTGGTAGATAAGAAGGGTGGCAAAGTGAACAAGGGTATATTTGATATCAGGTGTTTGATCGTGCCTTACTAGTGTTTATAGTAGCCACAGTATTTGATACTTGTTGGCTACTAAGATTAGTAACTTCGAAACAGGAGTTACATAATAAGCAGAGACTAGTTGAGGAAGTGGCGATGAGTGTTGGAAATAGTTTGATATGATCATCATCACACTCCCTATATTTTCGAGATTAGTGTTAAAAGCCAAATAAATGTTATTTAGCGTTTGCGTTGAGCATGAATATGATTTGATCATTTTATTGCAAAATGGTTATTCATTTAAAGTTAAAGAATAATTGTTATTCATTTACATGAATAAAACCCGATGGTTATACACCCAATGAAAATAGTTTGTTGGATCTCGATCGTAGTGATACACATATTCACAAATTGATGCCAAAAGATGCAAAGTTAATAATGATAGTGCAACTTATTTGTGCACTTGCCGTTTGGAGTCATATCGATGTAAAGCATGAAGAAACTCCATAAAGATGGATTTTCGGAATCACTTCGTTATGAATCATTTGATGCTTGTGAACCGTGCTTTTTGGGCAAGATGACTAAAACTCCGTTCTCCGGATCAATGGAACGAGCTACTGACTTGTTGGAAATAATACATACCAATGTATGCGATCCAATGAGTGTTGATGCCCATGGAAAGTATCATTATTTTCTGACCTTCACAGATGATTTGAGCAGATATGCATATATCTTCTTGATGAAACATAAGTCTGAAATAGTTGAAAAGTTCAAACAATTTCAGAGTGAAGTAGAAAATCATCGTAACAAGAAAATAAAGTTTCTGCGATCTGATCGTGGAGATGAATATTTGAGTTACGAGTTTGGTCTTCAATTAAAACAAAGTGGAATAGTTTCACAGCTCACGCCACATGGAACACCACAACATAATGGTGTGTCCGAACGTCGTAACCGCACTTTATTGGATATGGTGCGATCTATGATGTATCTTACCGATTTACCACTATCGTTTTGGGGTTATGCATTAGAGATAGCTGCATTCACGTTTAATAGGGCACCATCTAAATCCGTTGAGATGACACCGTATGAACTATGGTTTAGCAGTAAACCTAAGCTATCGTTTCTTAAAGCTTGGAGTTGCGATGCTTATATGAAAAGGTTTCAACCTGATAAGCTCGAACCCAAATCGGAAAAGTGCGTCTTCGTAGAATACCCAAAGGTAACTATTGGGTACACCTTCTATCACAGATCCGAAGGCAAGTTATTCGTTGCTAAGATGGATCCTTTCTAGAAGAAGTTTCTCTACTTAAAGAAATGAGTGGGAGGAAAGTAGAGCTTGATAAGGTAATTGTACCTTCTCCTGAATTGGAAAGTAGTTCATCACGAAATCAGTTCTGTGATTCCTACACCAATCAGTGAGGAAGCTAATGATGATGATCATGAAGCTTGGATCAAGTTACTACCGAACCTCGTAGGTCTTCAAAATAAGATCCGCACCAATGTGATGCGGTAATCCTATTTTAGAAGTCATGTTACTAGACCATGATGAACCTACGAACTATGAGGAAGCAATGATGAGCCAGATTCATGAAATGGCTTGGGGCCATAAAATCTGAGATAGGATCCATATATAAGAACAAAGTGGGGACTTTGGTTGACCTGCTCGATGGTCGACAAGTCAAGTTAAATAAATGGATCTTCAAGAGGAAGGCGGACAGCGATAGTAGTGTTACTATCTACAAAGCTCGACTTGTTGCAAAAGGTTTCGACAAGTTCAAGGTGTTGACTACAATGAGATTTTCTCAACTCTAGCGTTGCTTAAGTCATGCGAATCATGTTGCAATTGCCACATTTATGAAATCTGGCAAATGGATGTCAAAACAACATTCTTTAATGGATTTATTAAAGAAGAGTTGTATATGATGCAACCAAAGGTTTTGTCAATCCTAAAGGAGCTAACAAAATGTGCAAGCTCGGTGATCCATCTATGGTGGTGCAAGCATCTCGAGTTGGAATACACACTTTGGTAAGTTGATCAAAGCATATAGTTTTATCAGACTTGCGGTGAAGCATGTATTTACAATAAAGTGAGTGGGAGCACTACGCCTTTTGATAAATATATGTGAGTAACATATTGTTGATCGAAATGATGTATAATTTTTCTAGAAAGCATAAAGGGTATTTGAAAGGAGTTATTTAAAGAAAGACCTCGGTAAAGCTACTTAAATATTGAGCATCAAGATATATTGAGATAGATCAAGGCGGCTTGATAAGTTTTCAATAAGTACATACCTTGTCAACATTTTGAAGTAGTTCAAAATGGAACAGTCAAAAAAGTTCTTGCTGTGTTGCAAGCGTGTGAAATTGAGTAAGACTCAAATCCCGACCACGACGAGAAAATAGAAAAGAGAATGAAAGTCATTCCCTATGCCTCGATCATAGGTTCTATAAAGTATGCTATGCTATGTACCAGACCATTGTATACCTTGCTCTGAATTTGGCAAGGGAGTACAATAGTGATCTAGGAGTAGATCCTTTGGACATTGAGTCAAGAACATCCTTAGTGAGGACTAAGGAAATATTTCTCGATTATGGAGGTGATAAAAGAGCCCGTCGTAAAGAGTTACATCGATGCAAGCTTTTACACTGATCCGAGATGACTCTAAGTCTCAATCTGGATACATATTGAAAGTGGGAGCAATTAGCTAGAGTAGCTCCGTGCGAGCATTGTAGACATAGAATATTTGCAAAATACATACGGACTCACGAATGTAGCAGACCCGTTGACTAAGCTTCTCTCACGAGCAAAACATGATCATACCTTAGTAATCTTTGGGTGTTAATCACATAGAGATGTGAACTAGATTATTGACTCTAGTAAACCCTTTGGGTGTTGGTCACATGTGATGTGAACTATGGGTGTTAATCACATACAGATGTGAATATTAGTGTTGAATCACATGATGATGTGAACTTGATTATTGACTCTAGTGCAAGTGGGAGACTGAAGGAAATATGCCCTAGAGGCAATAATAAAGTTATTATTTATTTCCTTATTTCATGATAAATGTTTATTATTCATGCTAGAATTGTATTAGGAAACATGATACATGTGTGAATACATAGACAAACATATAGTCACTAGTATGCCTCTACTTGACTAGCTCATTAATCAAAGATGGTTATGTTTCCTAACCATAGACATGTGTTGTTATTTGATTAATGGGATCATATCATTAGGAGAATGATGTGATTGACATGACCCATTCCGTTAGCCTAGCACTTGATCGTTTAGTATATTGCTATTGCTTTCTTCATGACTTATACATGTTCCTGTAACTATGAGATTATGCAACTCCGTTTACGGAGGAACACTTTGGGTGCTACCAAGCGTCTGGCGTGCTGGGTGATTATAAAGAAGTACTACAGGTGTCTCCAAAGGTACATGTTGGGTTGGCGTATTTGAGATTAGGTTTTGTCCTCCGATTGTCGGAGAGGTATCTCTGGGCCATCTCGGTAATACACATCACATAAGCCTTGCAAGCATTGCAACTAATAAGTTAGTTACGAGATGATGTATTACGGAGCGAGTAAAGAGACTTGCGATGCGAGATTGAACTAGGTATTGGATACCGGCGATCGAATCTCGGGCAAGTAACATACCGATGACAAAGGGAACAACATTATGTCGTTATGCGGTTTGACGATAAAGATCTTCGTAGAATATGTAGGAACCAATATGGGCATCCAGGTTCCGCTATTGGTTATTGACGAGAATAGTTCTAGGTCATGTCTACATAGTTCTCGAACCCGTAGGGTCCATACGCAACAACGTTACGATGACAGTTTTATTATGAGTTTATAAGTTTTGATGTACGAAGTTTGTTGAGTCCGGTTGATCACGGACATGGCGAGTCTCGAAATGGTTGAGACATAAAGATTGATATATTGGAAGCCTATATTTGGATATCGGAATGGTTCGGGTGAAATCGGGATTTTCTCGGAACACGGAGTTACGGAACCCTCCGAGGATAATGGGCCTTAGTGGGCCATGAGGGAGAAGAGGAGGGCGGCCGGGGCAGGGCGCGCCCCTCCCCTAGTCCGAATAGGACAAGGAGAGGCGGGCGGCGCCCCTTCCTCTCCCTCCCCTTTCCTTCTCCAACAAGGCAAGAGGGAGTCCTACTCACGGTGGGAGTTGGACTCCTCGAGCGCCTGCCAGGGGCGGCCGCACCTCCCCTCCCTCCTTTATATCACTGGGGCAAGGGGCACCCAGAACACACAAGTTGATCTCGGATCGTTCCTT
>JAHIAM010014368.1:0-11185 GCA_021605205.1 Aegilops longissima
TAAACCGGACGCCTTATGAATGGGTTTGGAAAAACCAAAGTTTGTTTTTTGAAAGTTTGGGGCTGCGATGCTTATGTGAAAAAGCTTCAACCTGATAAGCTCGAACCCAAATCGGAATGTGTCTTCATAGGATACCCAAAGGAGACAGTTGGGTACACCTTCTATCACAGATCCGAAGGCAAGATTTTTGTTGCTAAATTCGGAACTTTTGGAGAAAGAGTTTCTCACGAAAGAAGTGAGTGGGAGGAAAGTAGAACTTGATGAGATAACTATCTGCCCCTTATTGAGAAGTAGTACATCACGAAAACGTTTGACACCTACACCAAATAGGGAGGAAGCTAATGATGATGATCATGAAACTTAGATCAAGTTTCTTAGAACTTAGATCAAGCAGAACAAGATCCGCAAGTGATCGGTAATCCTTTTGGAAGTCATTTCTTGGAACATGATGAACCTCGAACTATGAAGAAGCGATGGTGAGCCCAGATTCCACAAAATGGCTTGAGGCCATGAAATCGAGATGGGATCCATGTATGAGAACAAAGTGTGGACTTTGGTTGACTTGCCGATGATCGGCAAGCAATTGAGAATAAATGGATCTTCAAGAAGAAGGCGGATGGTAATGTTAATGTCTATAAAGCTCGACTTGTTGCAAAAGGTTTGACAAGTTCAAGGGATTGACTCGATGAGACCTTCTCACCGTGCGATGCTTAAATCCGTCCGAATCATGTTAGCAATTGCGCATTTTATGATTATGAAATTTGGCAAATGGATGTTAAAACTGCATTCCTGAATGGATTTCGGAAGAGTTGTATATGATGCAACCGAAGGTTTTGTCGATCAAAGGGAGCTAACAAAGTGTGCAAGCTCAGATCCATTTATGGACTGTGCAAGCCCTCGGAGTTGGAATAAACGTTTTGATAGTGTGATCAAAGCATTTGGTTTTATCTGAGACTTTTGGAGAAGCCTGTATTTACAAGAAAGTGAGTGGGAGCTCTGAGCATTCGATATTATATGTGGATGACATATTATTGATCGGAAATGATATAGAATTCTGGATAGCATAAAGGATACTTGAATAAAAGTTTTTCAATGAAAGACCTCGGTGAAGCTGCTTACATATTGGGCATTAAGATCTATAGAGATAGATCAAGGCGGCAATAGGACTTTCACAAACACATACCTTGATAAAGTTTTGAAAAGTTCAAAATGGATCGGCAAGAAAGGGTTCTTGCCGGTATTAAAGGTGTGAAATTGGAAAGACTCAATGCCCGACCACAGAAGATAGAGAGAAAATGAAAGATGTTCCTTCACCATAGGCTCTATCATGTATGCAATCTTGTGTACCGACCGATGTGCCTTTTTAAGTTTAAGGGTACCAAAGTAATCCGAGTGGATCTGGACAGCGGTCAAGAACATCCTTAAGTACTTGAGAAAGAACTAAGGATATGTTTCTCATTTATGCGGTGACAAAGGCTAAATTAAAGGATTCGTCGATGCAAGCTTTGACCGATCCGACGATTCTAAAAAACCGGATCCGTATTTACATTAAGCGGTGGAGCGTCGGTTGGTGCAGTTCAAACAAAGCGTCGTTCGGGATCTACATGTGGCGGTACATAGCTGCTTGGGAAGCAGCTAATTGGATGAAGGAGTTCATATCCGATCTAGGTGTTGTACCTATGTTCGGGTCCAATGAAAATCTTTGTGACAATCTGGTGCAATTGCCTTGGCAAGGAATCCAATTTCACAAGAGAACAAAACCATCAAAAGCCCAACTCCATCCGGATTTGGTCGGTGGGAGACATAGAGATATGCAAGATACATACGGATCTGAATGTTGGACCGTTTAAGCCTCTTCCAGAGCAAAACATGATCAGCCCAAGACTCCATGGGTGTTAGAATCATTCTTGTAATCTAGATTATTGACTCTAGTGCAAGTGGGATGAAGGAAATATGCCCTAGAGGCAATAATAAATGTTATTATTTATTTCCTTATATCATGATAAATGTTTATTATTCATGCTAGAATTGTATTAAGGAAACATAATACATGTGTGAATACATCCTCAGTGTCACTAGTATGCCTCTACTTGACTAGCTCGTTAATCAAAGATGGTTATGTTTCCTAACCATGAACAAGGAGTTGTTATTTGATTAAAGGGATCACATCATTGGTTGAATGATCTGATTGACATGACCCATTCCATTAAATGACATAGTTTGTTTAGTCTTTTCTTCATGACTTATACATGTTCCTATGACTATGAGATTATGCAACTCCGTTTGCCGGGAACACTTTGGGTGCTACCAACTCCGCTCTGGGTGATTATAAAGGTACATTGGGTGTTCGAAGGTACATGTTGGGTTGGTATTTGAGATTAGGTTTGTCCTCCGATTGTGGAGGGTATCTTGGGCCCTCCGGTAATGCACACACATAAGCCCAAATTGCAACTAAATTGTTAGTTGTGGATGATGTTTGGAGCGAGAAAAGACTTCCGATGGAGATTGAACTAGGTTTGGATGGCGATCGAATCTCGGGCAATAATACCGATGACAAAGGGAACAACGTATGTTGTTATCGGGTCGACCATAAAGATCTTTAGAATATGGGAACCAATATGGGCATCGGTCCGCTATTGGTTATTGAAAGGTGTCTGGTCATGTCTACATAGTTCTCGAACCGTAGAATCCCCAACAACGTTTGATGGCGGTTTATGAGTTTTATGATGTTGTGGAAGGTTGTTAGTCCGGATGAGATCACGGACAAGGGGAGTCTCGAAATGGTGAGACATAAAGATTGATATATTGGAAGTATGTTTGGACTCGGGTCACTCCGGTGAAATTGGGAATTTTAAAGATGCGGAGTTCGGAACCCGGGAATAATGGGCCTTGATGGGCCTTGGGGAAAGAAAGGGGCTATGCTGGCGCCTTCCCCTTCCCTAGTCCTATTAGGATTAGGAGGGGGGTTCTCCCTCTCCCTTGGTAACCCTGTTGGACTAGGATTGGGGGGAATCCTACCGGTGGGAGTAGGACTCCGCCACCATGGTGGACCACCCCTCCCTTTCCTTTATATCAGGGAGGGCACCCCAGAAACAAGTTGATCATTGAGATCGATTCCTTAGCGTTGGGTGCCCCTTCCACCAAAACACCCGAATATACCGTTGCGGACTTAAAAACCCTGGCGGTGGAACATCATCATCGTCCCAGCCGTCGTCTTGGAAACTCTCCCTCAACCTTTCGGCTGGATGGAGTTGAGGGCGTCATCGAGCTGAGGTGTGCGAACCGGAGGTGCGTCGTTCGGTCTTGGATCGGTTGGATCGGGAAAAATCGACTACTTCCTCCGTTGTCAGCCTTCCTTGGTCTTGGTAACAACCCTCATCTCGTTGCTATATCAAAGGTCTTCGTGATCGTGGAAAATTTTTGAAAACTCGTTCCCAACAACCTTCCTCTTTCCCCCCTCCCCAATCCTCTCCAACTAGGAGAAGTCCTCTCGGTGGGGTAGGACTCCTCCTTCCCCCCCCTTGGGCGACCTCCCCCTCCTTTATAGGGCGGGGACTTTAAAAGTTGATCTGGATCTTTCCAGCGTGTCGGTGCCCCTTCCACCATATTCCCCGGTCATATGTTGGGGGCAAGCGAAACCCTGGCGTGAAGTCATATTGGGCAAAAACCCTCGTCGGTGGGCATCAACATCGTCTTGCCCGTCCGGGGAACTCATCGACACTTTCTGGATCGTGGGGATCGTCCCGTGACGTGGGAACCGGAGGTGCCGTACATTCGGTGCTTGGATCGGTCGGATCGTGAAGCGTCCTACATCAACCGGTTTAACGCCGCTTTCGGCCAAGTCGTGGGCGGACCTCTCCCTCGTTTATGCCATCACCATGGTCTTGCGTGATCGTGGAAATTTTTAAATTACTCGTTCCCCAAACATCGAGCCGGTTTTATGCGTTGATGTCATATGCGAGTAGAACACAAGTGAGTTGTGGGATACAAGTCATCTGCCTACCAGCATGTCATACTTTGGTTCAGCGGTATTGTGAGATGAGGCGGCCGGACCGACATTCGCGCGCTCGCGAGATGGTTTCACCGCTCAGGCACTTTCGTTGCTTAAAGGTGACCGGGTGTCTGCTCTCTCACTTTAGTTGAATCGAGTGTGCTCGCCCGGTCCTTGAGAAGGTTAAAGCAGTCAATTTGGCGAATATCGTTGTGGTTTTGATGCGTGGTAAGAACGGTTCTTGCTCAGCCCGTAGCACACGTAAAACTTGCAACAACAAAGTAGAAGCGTCTAACTTGTTTTTGAGGGCATGTTGTGATGTGATATGGTCAAGGCGTGATGCTATACTTTATTGTATGAGATGATCATGTTTTGTAACAAGTTATCGGGCAAGGAGCCATATGGTTGTCGCTTTATTGTATGAAATGCAAGCCATGTAATTGCTTTACTTTATCACTAAGGAGTAGCGATAGTCCTAGAAGCAATAGTTGGCGAGCGACAACGATGCTACGATGGAGATCAAGGTGTCGCGCGGTGGCGATGGTGATCATGGCGGTGCTGGCGATGGAATCACAAGCACAAAGATGATGACCATATCATATCACTTATATTGATTGCATGTGATGTTTATCCTTTATGCATCTTATCTTGCTTTGTTTGGCGGTAGCATTATAAGATGATCTCTCACTAAAATTATCAAAAGTGTTCTCCCGGTATGCACCGTTGCCAAAGTTCGTAGTACCCGGACACCCGTGATGATTGGGTGTGATAAGTTCTCGTCCATCTACACGGGTGCAAAACAGTTGCGCGGAATACTCAGGTTAAACTTGGAGCCTAGCATATAACAGATATGGCCTCGGAACACGGAGACCGAAGGTCGAGCGTGAATCATATAGTAGATATGATCAACATAGTGATGTTCACCATTGAAACTACTCCGTCTCACGTGATGATGGACATGGTTTAGTTGATTTGGATCACGTGATCACTTAGATGACTAGAGAGTTGTCTAAGTGGGAGTTTTTTAATATGATTAATTGAACTTAAATTTATCATGAACTTAGTACCGATAGTATTTTGCTTGTCTATGTTTAATGTAGATAGATGGCTCGGTCTGTTGTTCCGTTGAATTTTAATCGTTCCTTGGAAAGCAAAGTTGAAAGATGATGGTAGCAATTACGGACTGGGTCCGTAACTTGAGGATTATCCTCATTGCTGCCGAAAAATTACGTCCGGAAGCACCTTGGGTGCGAGCCTGCTGCAGATCCTGAGCGAAGTTATGAGCGTCGGCAAAGCGGGTGATGACTACTCTATAGTTCAGTGTGCCATGCTACGGTTAGAACGGGTCTTCAACGCGTTTTGAGCGTCATGGAGCATATGAGATGTTCAGGAGTTGAAGTTAATATTTAAAGCAAATGCGGATTGAGAGATATGAAGTCTCCAATAAGTTCTATAGCTGCAAGATGGAGGAGAATAGTTCTCGGTGAGCACATACTCAAAATTGGGTATAACAATCACTTAATTCAGCTGGGGTTAATCTTCCGGATGATAGTGTCATTGACAAATTCTCAATCACGCCACCAAGCTACAAGAGCTTCGTGATGAACTATAATATGCAAGGGATGACTAAGACAATTCCTGAGCTCTTCGATGCTAAAAAGCAGGAGGTAGAAATCAAGAAAAGAGCATCAAGTGTTGATGGTCAACAAGACCACTAGTTTCAAGAAAAAGGGCAAAGGGAAGAAGAAGGAAACTTCAAAAGAACAGCAAGAAAGTTGCGATCAGAGAAGAAACCCAAGTCTGGACCTAAGCCTGGCCGAGTGTTTTACTGCAAGCGGACGGACCTTTGGCGGAACTGCCCCAAGTATTTGGCGGATAAAAAGGATGGCAAGGTGAACAAAGGTATATGTGATATACATGTTATTGATGTGTACCTTACTAGAGCTCGTAGTAGCACCTGGGTATTTGATCTTGGTTCTTGCTAATATTTGCAACTCAAGCAGGGACTCGGAATAGGCGAGCCGCAAAGGGCGAGGTGACGATCTGGCGTGGGAAATGGTTCCAAAGTTAATGTGATCGCGGTGGACGCTACCTCTACATCTACCTTGGGATTAGTTTTAGACCTAAATAATTGTTATTTGGTGCCAGCGTTGAGCATGAACATTATATCTGGATCTTGTTTAATGCGAGGCGGTTATTCATTTAAATCAGAGAATAATGGTTGTTCTATTTATATGAGTAATATCTTTTATGGTCATGCACCCTTGAAGAATGGTCTATTCTTGTTGAATCTCGCATAGTGATACACATATTCATAATGTTGAAACCAAAAGATCGAGTTGATAATGATAGTGCAACTTATTTGGCCTTTGCCGTTTAAGTCATTCGATTTAAAAGCGAAGAAACTCCATCTTGATGGGCTTCGGAATCACTTGATTATGAATCACTTGGTACTTCGAACCGTGCCTCATGGGCAAGATGACCAAAAACCGTTCTCGGAACTATGGGCGGCAACGGTTGGAAATCATACATCTTGATGTTTGTGGTCCAATGAATGTTGAGGCCTTGTGGCGGTATCGTTATTTTCTCACCTTCCGGGATGATTTAAGCGGAATGGGTATATCTACTTAATGAAACACAAATTAAACGTTTGAAAAGTTCAAGAATTTAGGTGAAGTGGAAAATCCGTAAAGAAAATAAAGTTTCTACGATCATCGGTGGAGGAAATATTTGATTCTGAGTTTGGTTTACATTTGAAACAATGTGGAATAGTTTAAACTCCCAACCGGAACACCGGAGAAATGGTGTGTCGAGCGTCATGTCGTCTTTACTAGATATGGTGCGATCTATGATGTCTATTTCCGATTTACCGCTATCGTTTTGGGGTTATGCTTTGAGGCGGCGCATTCACGTTGAATAGGACACCAAAAATCCGTTGAGGCGGCGCCTTATGAACTGGGGCAAAAAAACCAAAGTTATCGTTTCTTAAAGTTTGGGCTGCGATGCTTATGTAAAAAACTTCAACCAGATAAGCTCGAACCCAAATCGGAAAATGTGTCTTCATAGGATACCCAAAGGAACTGTTGGGTACACCTTCCACAGATCTGAAGGCAAGATTTTCGTTGCTAAATTCGGGTCCTTTCTAGAAGAGTTTCTCTCGAAAGAAGTGAGTGGGAGGAAAGTAGAACTTGATGAGATAAATATCTGCTCCCTTATTGGAAAGTAGTTCATCACAAGAAATGGTTCTGTGACAACTACCCAATTAGTGAGGAAACTAATGATGATGATCATGAAGCTTGAGATCAAGTTCTCTTGAACCTCGTAGGTCAACCAGAGTAAAATCGCACCAAGTGAATGCGGTAATCTTATTACGGAAGTCATGTTACTTGACCATGGGAACCTACAAACTATGAAGAAGCGATGGTGAGCCCAGTTTGCAAAATGGCTGGAAGCCATGAAATCGAGATGGGATCCATGTATGAGAACAAAGTATGGACTTTGGTTGACTTGCCCGATGATCGGCAAGCCATTGAAAATAAATGGATCTTTAAGAAGAAGGGCCCGGATGGTAATGTAGCGTCTACAAAGCTCGACTTGTTGCAAAGGTTTTCGACAAGTTCAAGGGTTTGACTACGATGAGACTTTCTCACCCGTGCGATGCTTAAGTCTGTCGAATCATGTTGCAATTGCCGCATTTTATGATTATGAAATTTGGCAAATGGATGTAAAACTGCATTCTTGAATGGATTTCTAGAAGAAGAGTTGTATATGATGCAACAGAAGGTTTTGTCGATCAAAGGTGCTAACAAAGTGTGCAAGCTCCCGATCAATTTATAATGCGGTGCAAGCCTCCGGAGTTGGAATAAGCGCTTTGATAATGTGATCAAAGCATATGGGTTTTCAGACTTTTGGAGAAGCTTTTTGAAAGTGGTTTGGAGCTTTCTAATTTATATGTGGGCGACATATTTTGATTGGAAATGATATAGAATTTTGGATAGCATAAAAGGATACTTGAATAAAAGTTTTTCAATGAAAACCTCGGTGAAGCTGCTTACATATTGGGCATCAAGATCTATAGAGATAGATCAAGGCGGCGATTGGACTTTCACAAAGCACATACCTTGATAAAGTTTTGAAAAAGTTCAAAATGGATCCGGAAAGAAAGGTTTTTTACTTGTTACAAGGTGTAAGATTGAGTCGGACTCAATGCCCACCGGAGAAGAAGAGAAAATGAAAGATGTTCCTATGCTTACCATAGGCTCTATCATGTATGCAATGTTGTGTACGGAACGGCGTATGTTAGGTAAGCTTGGCGGGAAGGTACCAAAGTAATCGAGGTGGATCCTTTGGACAGGGTCAAGAACATCTGAAATAACGAAAGGACTAAGGATATGTTTCTCAATATGGAGGTGACAAAAGCTAGCCGTAAATGGTTTCGTCGATGCAAGCTTTGACCGATCAGACGATTCTAAATCGCAAAGCGGATCGTGTTTTTATTAAGCGGTGGAAATCGGTTGGTGCGATTTCTAAACAAAGCGTCGTGGATCTACATGTGAGCGGAGTACATAGCTGCGGAAGCAGCGAATGAAGAATCGGATGAAAGAGTTCATTTCGATCTAGGTGTCATACCTAGTGCATCGGGACCGATGAAGATCTTCTGTGACAATCTTGGTGCAATTGCCTTGGCAAAGGAATCAGATTTCACAAGAGGACCAAGCACATCAAGAGGCGCTTAAAGTCCATTAGGGACCAAGTCCAAGTGGGAGACATATAGAGATTTGCAAAATACATACGGATCACAGATATTTGCAGACCCGTTGACTAAGCCTCTTCCACGAGCAAAACATGATCAGCACCAAGACTCCATGGGTGTAAGGATCATTACTTTGTAATCTAGATTATTGACTCTAGTGCAAGTGGGAGACGAAGAAAATATGCCCTAGAGGCAATGATAAAGTTATTATTTATTTCCTTATATCATGATAAATGTTTATTATTCATGCTAGAATTGTATTAACGGAAACATAATACGTGTGTGAATATATAGACAAAGCAGTATGTCACTAGTATGCCTCTACTTGACTAGCTTGTTAATCAAGAGATGGTTATGTTTCCTAACCATGAACAAGGAGTTGTTATTTGATTAACAAGGTCACATCATTAGTTGAATGATCTGATTGACATGACCCATTCGATTAGCTTAACACTTGATCGTTTAGTATAACAATGCTTTCTTCATGACCCATACATATTCCTGTAACTATGAGATTATGCAACTCAGGTTTGCGGAAGAACACTTTGGGTACTACCAAGCGTCTGGCATAAGCTGGGTGATTATAAAGAGTACTACGAGGTGTCTCCAAAGGTACTTGTTGGGTTGGGCGTATTTAAGATTAGGTTTTGTCACTCCGATTGTCGGAGAGGTATCTCTAGGCCTTCTCGGTATGCACATCACCTAAGCCTTGCAAACATTACAACTAATGAGTTAGTTGTGAGATGATGATATACAGAACGAGTAAAGAGACTTACCGATAGCGAGATTGAACTAGGTATTGGATACCGACGATCGAATCTCGGGTAAGTAACATATACGATGACAAAGGGAACAGCGTATGTCGTTATCGCGGTTTGACCGATAAAGATCTTCAGTAGAATATGTAGGAACCAATATGGGCATCCAGGTTCCGCTATTGGTTATTGACCGAGAATGGTTCTGGGTCATGTCTACATAGTTCTCGAACCCAGTAGTGTCCGCTTACAGCAACGTTTCGATGACAGTTCATTATGAGTTTATAAGTATTGATGCACGAAGTTTGTTGAGTCCCGGATGTGATCACGGACATGGCGAGAGTCTCGAAATGGTCGAGACATAAAGATTGATATATTGGAAGCCTATGTTTGGACTTGGAATGGTTCGAGTGAAAGCGAGGATATTCTGGAACAGGGGGTTACGGAACCCCGAGAGGTATATGGGCCTTCATGGGCCTCAGGGAGAAAGGAGAGGGGCCGGCCGGTGGGCTCTTGGCGCCTCCCCTTCCAGTCCGAATAGGACAAGGAGAGGCGGCGGCCCTTCCCTCTTCCCCCTCCCCAATCCTACTCAACTAGGAGAGAGTCCTACTCCGGTGAGAGTAGGACTCCTCCTTAGATGCGCATCCCCTTGGGCGTACACCTCCCTTGCCTCCTTTATATCACTGAGGGCGAGGGGCACCCATGACACACAAGTTGATCTACGGATCTTTCCTTGGCGATGTCACGGTGCCCCTTCCACCATATCACCTTGATCATTCTAGTCCTTGGAAACACTTTTGTTTGGATCGGAGTCGGGGGATGCGTCATCGAGCTGAGCGTGTCTGCGAGAACTCGGAGGTGCCGTGCGTTCGGTGCTTGGATCGATCGGATCGTGAAGGCGTCGACTACATCAACAGCGTTGTTATAGCGCTTCCGCTTTCGGTCTCACAGTGCGTGGGCGGACACTCTCCTCTCGTTGCTATGCCATCACCATGGTCTTGCGTGATCGTAGGAAATTTTTGAAATTACTCGTTCCCCAACAGGAATGTCAAGCTCTAGCCCCGAATATTGTGCACCACCTGCGTCAACCATGACACGAGCATAACCCTCTGAATGGGATGCAATGGTAGGATTGCTTTGGGGGTAGCTGGAAAACTTCTCCGTTCGCCACCTTCATGGATATGTTCTTCATTTTGACGTGTAGCTCCGCTAGTGTTCTCCGTGATGTCATCCACGGGGTATCTACCAACATTAAATTGTTAAAGGGCGGGCCGCTGCTTTCTGCATGGATGGGGCGGTGCTATCCAATGCTGGATCATCCTGCTTAGCTCTGCCTTTTGAGACCCCCTTCGGCTAAGTGGTCGATCTGCTCCTCTTTGCTGGAATTTATTGCCAATTCCGCTTGACCTTCTAGGCCTTGGGCGTTCATAGTACCGCTTCCTCTGCTCCTCGTCCATCTTCCCTCTTCTTCTCCTCATAATCTTCTTTCTACCCGCGGGTTCTGTAAGCTTGTTCGTTCCCCCTGTTCCCGGAAACCCCTTGCCTCTTTTTCCGGGTTTGATTTCCAGAAACCTTGCCCTCGTCGTTTCTTCTTGGGTGGCCCCCCCGAACCGTGCCCCTTCTTAGAACAAGTTTCCATCCTCCTCCTTTTAGACTTTCTTAAACTTAGGCTTGGGACCGCGCCCC
>JAHIAM010014373.1:0-14736 GCA_021605205.1 Aegilops longissima
GTTTTATTTTATTATATTTCCTTGTTCATGATAATAATTTATTATCCATGCTATAATTGTATTGATAGGAAACTCATATACATGTGTGGATACATAGACAACACCATGTCCCTAGTAAGCCTCTAGTTGACTAGCTCGTTGATCAATAGATGGTTACGGTTTCCGACCATGGACATTGGATGTCATTGATAGCGGGATCACATCATTAGTAGAATGATGTGATGGACAAGACAATCCTAAGCCTAGCACAAAGATCGTAGTTGTATGCTAAAGCTTTTCTAATGTCAAGTATCTTTTCCTTAGACCATGAGTTGTGCAACTCCGGATCCGTAGGAATGCTTTGGGTGTACCAAGCGTCCTGGCGTGGCTGGGTGACTATAAAGGTGCACTACGGTATCTCGAAAGTGTCATTGGGTTGACGAATCGAGGCTGGGATTTGTCACTCCGTGTAAGCGGAGAGGTATCTCTGGGCCCTTTCGGTAGGACATCATCATAATTGCACAATGTGACCAAGGGGTTGATCACGGGATGATGTGTTCGGCGAGTAAAGAGACTTGCGAGCGAGATTGAACAAGGTATCGGGATACCGGCGATGAATCTCGGGCAAGTAAATACCGCTAGACAAAGGGAATTGTATTGATTGAGTCCTTGACATCGTGGTTCATCCGATGAGATCATCGTGGAACATGTAGGACCAACATGGGTATCCAGATCCGCTGTTGGTTATTGACGGAGAGCGTCTCGGTCTATGGCATGTTCCCGAACCGTAGGTCTACACATAAGGTTCGATGGCCTAGGGTTATAAAGGAAGTTTGTATGTGGTTCGAATGTTGTTGAGTCCGGATGAGATCCCGGACGTCACGAGGAGTTCGGAATGGTCGGGGTAAAGATTTATATATGGAAAGTTGTTGTTGGGTTAGGAAAAGTTGGGTTTTCGGTATTGTCGGAAGCTTCAGAAGGTTCGGAGGATTCGGAGGGTCGGAGGTCGGGAATGTTCCACCACGTCCAATACAGTAGCATGGGCTGTGGGGGCGCCCTAGCCTTAATGGGCCAGGGGCAGCCCCCCAAGGCCCATCCATGAAGGGAAACCCTAAGGGGAGGGCCTCCACTTGACTTGGGGGCCTCCTCCCCCCCTCCCTTAGATGGGATCTAGGGCTGGGCACCCTTGGGGTGGGAAACCCTAAAGGGGCGCAGCCCCTTTCCCCTATATATACTTGAGGTTTGGGGCTGCCCAGGAACGAGCCTCTCCCTCTCGGCGCAGCCCTACCTCTCCTCCTCCTCCTCTCCCGTGGTGCTTGGCGAAGCCCTGCTGGATGCCACGCTCCTCCCATCACCCGCCGGTGTGCTGCTGCTGGATGGAGTCTTCCTCAACCTCTCCTCTCTCCTTGCTGGATCAAGGCATGGGAGGCGTCACCGGGCTGTCGTGTGTTGAGCAGCGGAGGTGCCGTCCGTTCGGCACTAGGATCTCCGGTGATTTGGATCACGGCAAGCGACTCCTTCAACCCCGTTCTCTTGAGCGCTTCCGAGCGATCTACAAGGGTATGTAGATGCACTCTCCTTCCCTCGTTGCTGGTTTCTCCATAGATAGATCTTGGTGACACGTGGGAAAATTTTGAATTTCTGCTCGTTCCCGGCGATGTGCATCGAGCTAGGTCTATTGCGTAGATTCTTTGCGAGTAGAACACAAAGTAGTTGTGGGCGTTGATGTTGTTCAATATGCTTACCGTTACTAGTCCAATCTTGTTTGACGGTATTGTGGGATGAAGCGGCCGGACCGACCTTACGTACTCTTCGTGAGGCGAGGTTCCATCGGTGACATGCACTTGGTGCATAAGGTGGCTAGCGGTGCCGATCTCTCCACTTTAGTCGAGCGGATCGATGAAAAGGGTCCTTATGAAGGGTA
Organism: Aegilops longissima; assembly: GCA_021605205.1. Taxonomy (NCBI): domain Eukaryota; kingdom Viridiplantae; phylum Streptophyta; class Magnoliopsida; order Poales; family Poaceae; genus Aegilops; species Aegilops longissima. The sequence goes on from JAHIAM010014373.1 coordinate 1,904, forward strand.
AATAGCAATTGGCATATCACGTTGTGGTTTTGCGTGAGTAAGAAACGTTCTTGCTAGAAACCCATAGCAGCCACGTAAAACATGCAAACAACAATTAGGGGCGTCTAACTTGTTTTTGCAGGGTATGCTATGTGATGTGATATGGCCAAGAAGAATGTGATGAATGATATGTGATGTATGAGATTGATCATGTTCTTGTAATAGGATTCACGACTTGCATGTCGATGAGTATGACAACCGGCAGAGAACCATAGGAGTTGTCTTTATTTATTGTATGACCTGCATGTCATTAAACAACGCCATGTAATTACTTTACTTTATTGCTAACGGTAGCCATAGTAGTAGAAGTAATAGTTGGCGAGACAACTTCATGAAGACACGATGATGGAGATCATGATGATGGAGATCATGGTGTCATGCGGTGACGATGATGATCATGGAGCCCGAAGATGGAGATCAATGGAGCTATATGATATTGGCCATATCATGTCACTACTATATAATTGCATGTGATGTTTATTATGTTTATGCATCTTGTTTACTTAGACGACGGTAGTAAATAAGATGATCCCTTACAACAATTTCAAGAAGTGTTCTCCCTAGCTGTGCACCGTTGCTAAAGTTAAGTAACCTAAGCACCGGTGATGATCGGGTGTGATGGATTCTTACGTTCACATACAGGTGTAAGACAGATTTACACCGAAACACTTAGGGTTAACTTGCGAGCCTAGCATGTCAGACATAGCCTCGAACATAGAGACCGAAAGGTCGAGCATGAGTCGTATAGTAGATCGATCAACATGAAGATGTTCACCGATGATGACTAGTCCGTCTCACGTGATGATCGGACACGGCCTAGTTGACTCGGATCATGTAATCACTTAGATGACAGAGGATGTCTATCTAGGTGGGAGTTCATAAGATGAACTTAATTATCTTGAACATAGTCAAAAGACCTTTTGCAAATTATGTATAATGGCTCGCACTTTAGTTCCTTTGTTTAGATATGTTCCTAGAAAATATAGTTGAAAGTTGAAAGTAGCGATTATGCGACAGTAGAAATCTTATGTCCTAATGCACGCTCGGTGTCTGAACCCTAAGCGTCGTTTGTGGATGTTGCGAACATCGGACATACCGTTTTGATAACTACGTGATAGTTCGTTAAGCGGTTTAGAGTTGAGGCACGAAGGCGTTTTGAAATGTCGCGGAACATATGAGATGTTTGAGGGCTGAAATTAGGATTTCAGGCTCGTGCCACGTCGAGAGGTATGAGACCTCCGGCGATTTTCTTAGCCTACAAACTAAGGAGAAAAGCTCAATCGTTGAGCTTGTGCTCAGATGTCTGATACAACAATCACTTGAATCGAGTGGGAGTTGATCTTCCGGATGAGATAGTGATGTTTCTCCAAAGTCATTGCCACCAAGCTGCTAGAGCTTCGTGATGAACTATAACATATCAAGGATAGAGATGATGATCCTTGAGGTATTAGCGTTGTTTGACATCACGAAAGTAAAAATCAAGAAGGAGCATCAATTGTTGATGGTTGGTGAAACCACTAGTTTCAAGAAGGGCAAGGGCAAGAAGGACACTTCATGAAGCGGTAAATCATTGCTGCTCGGTGAAGAAACCAAGGTTGAACCCAAACCGAGACTAAGTTCTTACGCAATAAGGGAACAGCCTTGGGCAAATTACCCTAGATACTTGGTAGATAAGAAGGCTGGCAAGGTCGATAGAAGTATATTGGATATACATTAAGTTATGTGTATTTTACTAGTACTCCTAGTAGCACCGGTATTAGATACGGTTCGGTTGCTAAGTGTTAGTAACTCGAAATAAAGGCTACGGAATAAGCGGAGACTAGCTAAAGGAGGTGACGATATGTGTTGGAAGTGTTTCCAATTTTGATGTGATCAAACATCATACGCTCCCTCTACCATCAAGATTAGTATTAAACCAGAATAATTATCATTTGGTGATTCGTTGAGCATAGACATGATTGGATTATGTCTATCATATCTGTTATTCATTTAAGGAGAATAATGGTTACTCTATTTATTTGAATAATACCTTCAATGGTCTTGCACCTAAAGGAATGGTTTATTGAATCTCGATCGTAGTGATACACATTTCATGCCAAAAGGATATAAGATAGTAATGATAGTACCACTTACTTGTAGCTCTAAGTCATATTGGTATAAAAGCATGAAGAAGCTCCATGTTGATGGATCTTTGGACTCACTCGTTTTGAAAAGTTTGAGACATGCAAACCATGTCTATTGGTGTATCGCATGATGAAACTCCATGCAGGATGGATCGTTTGGACTCACTTGATTTTGAATCACTTGAGATATGCAAATCATACCACATGGGCAAGATTTGAAAAGCCTCGGTTTGATAAGATGGAACAAGATAGCAACTTGTTGGAAGTAACACATTTTGATGTGTGCAGTCCAATGAGTCTTGAGGCATCGATGAATATCGTTATGTTCTTACTTCACGAATGATTTAAGTAGATCTTGAGTGTATTTACTTGATGAAACACAAGTCTGAATTATTGAATGGTTCAAGTAATTTGAGTGAAGTTAAAGATCATCGTGACAAGAGGATAAAATGTCTATGATATGATCATAGAGATGAGTATCCGATTCTGAGCTTGTACGCTAATTAAGACATTGTGGAAATGTTTCACAATTAATACCGCTGAACACCATAGTGTGATGGTGTGTCGAACATGTTGCACCCTATTGGATATAGTGCGTACCATGATGTCTCTCAATTACCACTATCGTTCATGGGTTAGGCATTAGAGACAACCGCACTCACTTTAATAGGGCACCACGTAATTCCGTTGAGATGACACCGTTTGAACTATGGTTTGAAACCCTAAGTTGTCATTTCTTAAAGTTTGGGGCTCGGCGCTTATGTGAAAAGTTTCAGGTTGATAAGCTCGAACCCAGCGGATAAAATGCATCTTCATAGGACACCCAAAACAGTTGGGTATACCTCCTAATTCAGATCCGAAAGCAAGGGATTGTTTCTTGAATCGGGTCCTTTCTCGAAAAGTTTGTCTCGAAAGTTGAGTGGGAGGATGGTGGAGACTTGATGAGGTTATTGAACCGTCACTTCAACAAGTGTGTAGCAGGGCACGGAAGTTGTTCTGTGGCACCTACACCAATTAAGTAGAAGCTTATGATAGTGATCATGAAGTTTTGGATCAAGTCACTACCGTACCTCGTGGGTGACAAGGATGCGTACTACTTGAGTGTGCAGTGATCCTGTCTTGAAGGTCATGTTGCTGGACAACAATGAACCTCGAGCTATGGAGAAGCGATGGTGGGCCCAAATTCCGACAAATGGTTAGAAGCCATGAAATCCGAGATAGGATCCATGTATAACAAAGCATGGACTTTGGTGGACTTGCCCGATGATCGGCAAGCCATTGAAATAAATGGATCTTTAAGAAGAAGAGCGGACGTGGGCGGTAATGTCACCTTCTGAAGCTCGACTTGTGGCGAAGAGTTTTCACAAGTTCAAGGAGTTGACTACGATGAGATTTTCTCATCCGTGGCGATGCTTAAATCCGTCGGAATCATGTTAGCATTAGCTGCATTTATGAAATCAGATGGATGTCAAAACGAGTTTCCTTACCAGTTCGTAAGGAAAGGTTGTATGTGATACAATCGGAAAAGTTTTGTCGATCCTAAGGATGCTAAAAGGTATGCTAGCTCCGGCGATCCTTCTAAGGGCTGGAGTAAGCATCTCGGAGTTGGAATATGCACTTTGATGAGATGATCAAAGATTTTGGGTTTATACAAAGTTTATGAAAACTTGTATTTCAAAAGAAGTGAGTGGGAGCACTATAAATTTCGATGAGTATATGTTGTTGACATATTGATGATCGAGAAATGATGTAGAATTCTGGAAAGCATATAGGGTTATTTGAAAGATGTTTTCAATGAAAACCTGGATTAAGCTACTTGAACATTGAGCATCAAGATCTATAGGATAGATCAAAATGTAATAATACTTTCAAATGAGCATACCTTGACATGATCTTGAAGGTGTTCAAGATGGATCGATCAAGAAGGAGTTCTTGCACGGATGTAAGGTATGAAGTTAAGATTAAAGCTCGACCACGGCGGAAAAGAGAAAGGGCGAAGGTGCGTCCCTATGCTTGGGCGTAGGCTCTATAGTATGCTATGTTGTGTACACTTTTGATGTGTGCCTTGCTACATATCGGCAGAGGTACAAAGGTGATCAGGAATGGATCATTGGATAGCGGTCAAAATTATGGGAATAAGGACATGTTTCTCGATTATGGAGGTGATAAAGAGTTGGCGTAAAGGTTACGTCGATGCAAGCTTTAACACCTATCCGAATGACTCACAGTAGCAAAGCGGATCGTATAGTGGAGCAACCATTTGGAATAGCTCAAGTGGGCGTGGAAGCAACATTTACAATATGACATAGAAATTGCAAAGTACATACGGATCTGAATGTTCGGAACCGTTGACTAAAACCTCTCACAAGCAAAACATGATCAAACCCAGAACTCATTGAGTCTTAATCACATGATGATGTGAACTAGTTTAATGACACTAGTAAACTCTTTGGATGTTGGTCACATGGCGATGTGACCTAAGTGATAATCATGGCGATGTGAACTAGATTATTGACTCTAGTGCAAGTGGGAGACTGTTGGAAATATGCCTAGAGGCAATAATAAATTAGTTATTATTATATTTCCTTGTTCATGATAATAGTTTATTATCCATGCTATAATTGTATTGAGGAAACTCAGATACATGTGTGGATACATAGACAACACCATGTCCCTAGTAAGCCTCTAGTTGACTAGCTCGTTGATCAATAGATGGTTCGGTTTCACGACCATGGACATTGGATGTCATTGATAACGGGATCACATTATTAGAATGAATGTGATGGACAAGACAATCCTAAGCCTAGCACAAAGATGCGTGGTTATTATGCTAAAGCTTTTCTAATGTCAAGTATCTTTTCCTTAGACCATGAGTTGTGCAACTCCGGATACGTGGAATGCTTTGGGTGTACCAAGCGTCCTGGCATATTTGGGTGACTATAAAGGTGCACTACAGGTATCTCAGTGTCGTTGGGTTGTACGAATGAGGCTGGATTTGTCCTCCGATAAGCGGAGGTATCTCTGGGCCCTCGGTAGGACATCATCATAATGTGCACAATGTGACCAAGGGTTGATCCGGGATGATGTGTTCGAGCGAGTAAAGAGACTTGCGAGGAAGCGAGATTGAACAAGGTATCGGGATCTGAAGCGATCGAATCTCGGGCAAGTATACCGCTAGAAAAGGGGTGAATTGATTGAGTCCTTGACGCCGTGGTTCATCCGATGAGATCATCGTGGAACATGTAGACCAACATGGGTATCCGGATCCGCTGTTGGTTATTGACGGAAGAGCGTCTGGGTCGTATGCGCATTCCCGAACCCGTGGGTCTACATAAGGTTCGATGGCGCTAGGGTTATAAAGGAAGTTTGTATGGTTGCAGAATGTTGTTGAGTCCGGATGAGATCCCGGACGTCACGAGGTTCGGAATGGTCGGGTAAAGATTTATATGGAAAGTTGTTGTTGGGTTCGGGAAAAGTTCGGGTTTTTCGGTGTTGCAAGGAAGCTTCGGAGAGGTTCGGAGGATTCGGAGGGTCGGAGGTCGAAGTGTTCCACCACGTCCAATACAGTAGCATGGGGCTGTGAGAGCCCTAGCCTTAATGGGCCAGGGCACCAGCCCCCAAAGGCCATGCGCATCAGAGAAACCCTAAGGGGAGGGCCTCCACTTGACTTGGGAGGCCTCCTCCCCTTAGCGCCCTTAGATGGGATCTGTTAGGCGGTAGTAATTTCAAAAATTTCCCTACGCTGCGCAGACCATGGTGATGGCATATGAGAGGGAGTTTCTGTCCACGTGCCTCGTGAGCCAGCGAGCGTTATAACAACGGTTGATGTGGTGTCGTCTTCACGATCCGACCGATCCAAGTACCCGGTCACGGCACCTCGAGTTACACTGCGTTCAGCGATGGCGATCCGGGCTCCGATCAGCAGCGTCGGGGATGAGTTCGTCAACGCGGCCAGTGGTGGCGATGATGATCTCCCGCGGGGCCGCCTAAGCTCCTGGATATGACTTCACCGGGCGGGGCCTAAGCTCCGCGATATGACAAGTGGAATATGGTGGAGGGGCACCGCCCGGCTAAGGCGATCCGTGATCCTTGTGTGTCAGGGTGCCCCTGCCCCTATATAAAGGAGGGAGGGAGGAGGGGCCGGCCCTAGGAGGGGCGCATGAGGTCTCCCCGGGAGTAGGATTCCCCTTTCTTCAACAAGTCCTTCCATGTATTAGGAGTAGGAACAAGTAAGGGGAAGAGAGAAGGGAAGGAAGGAAGGTCGGCCTCCCCTAGTCAAATTCGGACTAGGCCATGGGGAAGCGGCCCCCGGCACCCCTCTCTTTCCCGGCCTAATAAGGCAATACTTCTCCCGGCAATTCCGTAACCTCGGTACTCCGAAAATACCAATCATTGGAATTTCCGAACTCGAAATAGTCGTCAATATAGATCTTTCGTCTCGACCATTTGAGACTCTCGTCATGTCCGTGTCATCCGGGACTCGAACTCCGGTACATCAAAACTCATAAACTCATAATATAAGCATCCCGAAACCTTAGCGTGCGGACCCTACGGGTTCGAGAACTATTAGACATGACCTAGAACTATTCTCGGTCAATAACCAATAAGGGGACCTGGATGCCCATATTGGCCCTACATATTCTGAAGATCTTTATCGGTCAAACCGCAAACAACATCGTTGTTCCCTTTGTCATCGGTATGTTACTTGCCGAGATTGATCGTGGGTTCAATACCTAGTTCAATCTAGTTACGGCAATCTCTTTACTCGTTCCGTAATACATCATCTCACAACTAATATTAGTTAATTTGCAAGGTTATGTGATGTTATTCAGAAGGCTAAGATACCTCTCGACCGGATGACAAAACCTAATCTCAAATCGCCAACCCAACATGTACCTTTGGAGACACCTGTAGTACTCCTTTTAATCACCCATTCGTTGTGGCGTTTGGTAGCACCAAAGTGTTCCTCCGGTGCAGGGTTGCATAATCTCATATTCGGGAACATGTATAAGTCATGAAAAAGCAATAGCAACATACTAAGCGATCAAGTGCTAGGCTAGGGAATGGGTCATGTCAATCAATCATTCTCTAATGATGTGATCCCGTTAATCAAATGACAACTCATGTCTTGGCTGGAAACTTAACCATCTTTGATTCAGAGCTAGTCAAGTAGAGGCATACTAGTGACACTATGTTTGTCTATGATTCACATGTATTATGTTTCGGTTAATACAATTCTAGCATGAATAATAAACATTTATCATGAAATAAAAATAAATAATAACTTTATTTTGCCTCTAGGGCATATTTCCTTGATCTCCCCTTGCACTAGTCAATAATCTAGTTCACATCATCATGTGATTAACACTAATTCACATTGTTGTGATTAACACCCATAGTTCACATCGTCATGTGACCAACACCCAAAGGTTTACTAGAGTCAATAATCTAGTTCACATCGCTTGTGATTAACACCCAAAAGTACTAAGGGATGATCATGTTTTGCTTTGAGAGAAGCTTAGTCAGCGTCTCACATTGAGCCGTATGTATTTTCAAATATTCTATGTCTACAATGCTTTGCAGGCTACTCAGCTAATTGCTCCCACTTTCAATATGTATCCAGATTGAGACTTAGAGTCATGGATCGTTAAAACTTGCATCGATGTAACTCTTTACGGGCTCTTTATCACCTCCATAATGAAATATTTCCTTAGTCCTCACTAAGGATGTTCTTGACCAATGTCCGTGATCTACTCCTAGATCACTTTGCCTCCTTGCCAAATTGAGCAAGGTATACAATAGGTATGGTACATAATACTTTATAGAACCTATGGTGAGGCATGGAATGACTTTATTCTTTCTTTTTTTTGCTGTGGTGGGGTTTGAGTCTTACTCAATTTCCACCTTTAACAAGGCAAGAACTTTTCTTTTTTTTCCATTTTGAACTACTTCAAAATCTTGACAAAGTATGTACTTATTGAAAAACTTATCAAGGTTTGATCTATCTCAATAGATCTTGATGCTCAATATGAAAGCTTCACAGGTCCTTTTTGAAAAACTCCTTTCAAATACTCCTTTATGCTTTGGAATAATTCTACATTATTTCCGATCAACAATATGTCATTCAATACTTATAAATCTTTGTAGTGCTCCCTCACTTTCTTGTAAATAAGGCTTCTCCAAAGTCTGTATAAAAATATCTTTGATCACACTATCAGCGTTTATTCAACTCGAGATGCTTGCAGTCCATAGATGGATATTGGAGCTTGCAATTTTGTTAGCTCCTTTAGGATTGACAAAACCCTTTTTGCATCATATACAACTCTTCTTTAATAAATCCATTAAATCCATTTGCCCGATTTCATAAAATTGGCAATTGCTAACATGATTGGACAGACTTAACATCGCTAAATTGAGAAAATCTCATTGTAGTCAACACCTTGAACTTGGAAAACCTTTTCGACAATCGAGCTTTTAAAATAATACTACTATCAGCATCTGTCTTCCTCTTGAAATCCATTTATATAATATGGCTTGCCGATCATGGCAACTCCATCAAATACACTTTGTTCTCATAATGGATCCCATCTCGATTTCATGGCCTCAAGCCATTTGCGAATCTGGGCTCATCATCGCTTCCTCATATTGTGGTTCATCATGGTCTAGTAACATGACTTCAGAACATGATTACCGTACCACTCAGTCGGATCTTACTCGGAAGACCTCGAGGTTTGGTAGCAACTTGATCGAAGTTTCATGATCATCATCATTAACTTCCTCACTAATTGGTGTAGGAATCCTGGACTGATTTACGATGAACTACTTTCAATAAGGAGAAGGTACAATTACCTTATCAAGTTCTACTTTCCTCCATCACTTCTTTAGAGAAACTCCTTCTCTAGAAAGGATCCATTTTAACACGAATAACTTGCCTTGGATCTGTGATAGAAGGTGTACCCAATAGTTACCTTTGGGTATTCTATGAAGCGCACTTCTCCGATTTGGGTTCGAGCTTATCGGTGAAAACTTTTCACATAAGCATCACAACTCCAAACTTTAAACGACAGACTTAGGTTTTGTTAAACCATAGTTCATACGGTGTCGTCTCAGCGGATTTAGATGGTGCCCTATTAGCGTGAATGCAGCTGTCTCTAATGCATAACCCCAAAATAATAGTGGTAAATCGGTAAGATACATCATAGATCGCACCATATCAATAAAGTCTGATTCTGACGTTCGGACACACCATTATCTTGTGGTGTTCGGTGGCGTGAGTAGTGAAACTATTCACATTGTTTTAATGAAGCCAAACTCGTAACTCAAATATTTTCCTCTGCGATCATATCGTGAAACTTTTATTTTCTTGTTCGATGATTCTTTACTTCACTCTGAAATTCTTTGAACTTTTCAAATGTTTCAGATGTGTTTCATCAAGTAGATATACCCATATCTGCTCAAATCATCTGTGAAGGTCAGAAAATAACGATACTTGCGTGAGCTTTAACACTCATTGGACGCATACATCGGTATGTATTATTTCCAATAAGTCATTTGCTCGCTCCATTGTTAGGAGAAGCGAGTCTTTAGTCATCTTGCCCATAAGGCATGGTTCAAGCATCAAGTGATTCATAATCAAGTGATTCCAAAATCCCATTAGCATGGAGTTTCTTCATGCTTTAATAATATGACCTAAGCGGCGGTGCCACAAATGAGTTGCACTATCATTATTAACTTTGCATCTTTTGGAATCAATATTATGAATATGTTATCACTATGATCGAGATCAACAAACTATTTTTATTGGGTGTATAACCATTGAAGGTTTTATTCATTGGAACAACAATTATTCTTTGATTTTAAATGAATAAGTATTACAATAAACATGATCAAATCATATTTATGCCAAAAAAACACATTTGGTTCCACCTAATCCAAAGTATAGGGGGTGGATGATGATCATATTAATCTTGGAACTACTTCCAACTCTCCGTCCTTCACCTTAACTAGTCTTGTTCATTCCAACTCCGTTTGAGTTACTAATCTTGGAACTAGTACAAATCTGAGGGTTGCTATGAACACTATAAATACACATCAATAACATTATTCAAATATACCTTTTTTACTTTGCCATCCTTTCTTATCCAAAATACTTGGGGAGTTCCTTGTGAACCTTTTTTGGGAAACTTAGTCGGGCTTAGGACCAGACTTGGGTTTCTTCCTTGCACAACTTGCTTGTTCTTCTTAAGTTCCCCTTCTTCCTTTGCCTTTTCTTGAAACTAGTGGTCTTGTCACCATCAACACTTGATGTTTTCTTGATTTCTACCTCCTCGATTTTAGCATCACGAAAAATTACTTTTGTCATCCCTTGCATACTATAGTTCATCCAAGTTCTAGTAACTTAGTGATGGTGACTAGAAAATTCTTCAATCATTATCTTATGGAAGATTAACTCCCACTTATTCAAGCGATTGGTACCCGGACAATCGACAATGCTCACTAGTTGGCGATTCTCCTCCATCTTTTAGCTATAGAACTTGTTGGAACTTCAATCTCTCCTCGGTATTTGCTTGAAATATTAACCTATTCTGGAACATCTCATATGGTCCATGCGTTCAAAACGTCTTTGAAGTCCGATTCTAAGCCGTTAAGTATGGTGCACTAAACTATCAAGTAGTCATCATATTGAGCTAGCTAAACATTCATAACGTCGCATTTGCTCCCAATAGGGTTTGTCACCTAGCGGTGCATTGGACATAATTTTCGTAGCAATGAGGATAAACCTCGGATCACGGATCAATCCCATCATTTACTAACATTTTTCAATACAATTTTCTCTAGGAACAATAAAAAACATAGGAAGCAAAAAACAGGGGAACAAAACGCGAGCTATTGATCTACAACATAATTTGCAAAATACTACGGGACTAAGTTCATGATAAATTTAAGTTCAATTAATCATATTCTTAAGAACTCCCTTAGATGGCATCCCTAATCTTCTAAGTGATCCGTGATCCAATCAACTAAACCATGTCCGATCATCCGTGAAATGGAGTGGTTTCAATGGTGAACATCACTATGTTGATCATATCTACTATATGATTCACGCTCGACCTTCGGTCTCCGTGTTCCAAGCCATATCTGTTATATGCTAGGCTCGTCAAGTTTAACTTGAGTATTCGCGTGCTAACTGTTTTGCACCGTTGTATTTGAGCGTAGAGCCTATCACCCGATCATCACGTGGTGTCTCGGCACGAAGAACTTTCATAGCGGTGCATACTCGGGAGAACACTTCTTGATAATTTTAGTGAGAGATCATCTTATAATGCTACCGTCAATCAAAGCAAGATAAGATGCATAAAGGATAAACATCACATGCAATCAATATAAGTGATATGATATGGCCATCATCATCTTGTGCTTGTGATCTCCATCTCGAAGCTTAATCATGATTACCATTGTCACCGGCGGACACCTTGATCTCCATCGTAGCATCGTTTCGTTTAGCCAACTATTGCTTCTCGACTATCGCTCTGCTTAGTGATAAAGTAAAGCAATTACATGGCTTTGCATTTCATACAATAAGCGACAACCATATGGCTCCCCGATTGCCGATAACCCGGTTACAAAACATGATCATCTCATATAATAAAATATAGCATCACGTCTTGACCATATCACATCACAACATGCCTGCAAAAACAAGTTAAGCGTCCTCTACTTTGATGTTGCAAGTTTTACGTGGCTGCTACGGTGAGCAAGAACCGTTCTTACCTCGCATCAAAACCACACGATAGTTTGTCAAGTTGGTGCTGTTTTAACCTTCCAAGGACCGGCGTATCCTTTCAGTTCAACTAAAGTGGAGAAAGCAGACACCCGTCGGTCACCTTTAAACGCGAGTGCTCGGCGGTGAAACCAGTCTCGGCGTGCGTATCGTAATGTCGGTCCGGGCGCTTCATCTCACAATACCGCTGAACCAAAGTATGACATGCTGGTAAGCAGTATGACTTATATCGCCCACAACTCACTTGTGTTCTACTGCGTGCATATGACATCAGCCGCATAAACCAGGCTCGGATGCCCTGTTGGGCCGAGTAATTTCAAAAATTTCCTCCACGCCAAGACCATGGTGATGGCATAGCACGAGAGGAGGTTTCGTCCACGTCCCTCGTGACCGGCAAGCGTTATAACAGCGGTTGATGTAGCGAATGCGTCTTCACGATCCGACCGATCCAAGTACCGAGCGTCGGCACCTCCGAGTTACACACGTTCAGCTCGATGGCGATCCCGGCTCCGATCCAGCAAAGCGTCGGGGATGAGTTCCGTCACGCGGCGTGGTGGCGATGATGATGCTCCACCGGCGGGCCGCCTAAGCTCATGACGATATGACTTCACCGGCGCGGGCCGCCTAAGCTCGGACGATATGACGAAGTGGAATATGGTGGAGGGGCACCCTCGGCTAAGAACGATCCGTAGATCAACTTGTGTTCATGGGTGCCCCTGCCCCGTATATAAAGGAGGGAGGGAGGAGGAGGCCGGCCCTAGGAGGGGCGCCATGGGGAGTCCTACTCCCGAGTGGATTCCCTTCCTAATCAACTAGGAGTCCTTCCATGTATTAGGAGTAGGAGACAAAAGGGGAAGAGAAGGGAAGGAAGGAAGGTCGGCCCCTCCCTA
>JAHIAM010014377.1:0-11963 GCA_021605205.1 Aegilops longissima
TTTTGTACCAAGTTTGTGAATAAGTATTATTCTAATTATGATTTTACAGGGACATGAACATTGCTAGTATTTCCAACCATGCATTTTTTCCTAGTATTCCATAGTTTTAGTTTTCCATCAAGATATTAGTCACTCATGGTTGATATTTACTTTCAATCATGTACAATATCACTGTAACTAGCCTTTTGGCTTAAAGCAACTTTCACTCCTACTTACAATATGTAAGGTATTTAACAAAAAACTACCACTTTCAACCAGCCCTAGGAAGAATCTATTGTACAAAAATAGCAAAAACATACCCAAAATTTCTTAATCCCAAAAACTACTACCTAGTACTCCTACCGATTAGGTTCTTTAAACCCATTTATGACAGGGTTGGCCCACCGTCCGTCTTGTGAGGCACAAACCAACACATTTTGTTTGGCCGTTGACACAGGGGACCCACATGACCTTCTATCCTGTTATTCCCCTCAAATCATTATTTTTCCTGAACATTACTTCAAGCATCTTGATCGTGTTGTGGTGGCGGATGACGAGTTGGGCTCCCCGGGACGGGCAGACGCCCTGGCAGCCTCCGCGGTTGGCAGTGGGCGTGACTTCAGGCGAGCAACCGCCGGCCCCTTCGAGCCGGATGGTTGCGGCGGCGGCAGCAAGCCGCCCGCTCCGTGCCAATCTAGCTAGCAAACCTTGCGGACAAGCAGGTGGGCTATCTTGGGTAGCTAGCGCGCGAGCCCGGCGTGGTCCGGGCTGCCGCAAATGGGCTCCGCAGCCCGGTTTTGACCTCCCTTTGCCGGGGGGCTCGTCCCATGGCGAGGATGACTAGGTGGGGCGGGCGGGTAGGAGGTCACTCGATTTTGTTGGTAAGAGCATGTACAATGGTTGATAAAGTAGTCTTATCTTAAGTCTGCCTAAGTGGTAGTAGTTTCTTGCATTTAGTGGTTTCTTGCATTATTAGGGGTTTCTTGTAAAAATGTCGTACTACTAGCGACAAAAGCGATTCTAGGTTGCGTTGTACTCCAGAGTACTACTAGTGGGGAAGGGTGTATACCTCGTTTTTGGGTTCGATCCGGCCGAGCAAGGGTTTTAAAATGCCCCAACTGGGCCAATTTTCGGGGTTTGATTTAATTTTGGGCCCGGGCGGCCCCTGTTTTGGGCAGTAGAGTACAGGTTTTTTGGGCATCCTGGTGGGTTCCCTAACCCAAACCCTTTTTCCCTCATGTAGATTTTAAATAAGGGCCCCCAATTAAGGGGCGGGAAAAATGGGGGATGGGAAGCAATTCTGTGGGTCTCAATACTTTGAGTTGGGGTTCCTGGTTTTTATCGGCCACATTTTCCTTTTGTTTTTAAGCGGAGCAAAATTTCCATTATTATGAAGGGTTTTAAAAAGCAGATCCTTAATCCAAAATGGGCGAAAAGCCTACCTGACTCTCAAATTTCCCCTTGGCGGAAAACAGGTGCTTTTGGCGTGAGAGGGGGGGGGGGCCACTTCCCTACTGGGGCACTGAATATAGGGGGCCCCCCCCCCAGGTGTCTTCCCTGCATTGATAGTCGGATGGTTCTAGAAGGGGTTCCCTTCAACCCCCTTTTTTGAATTCAAGGTTCAAAACTGGTGCCTATATAACTGACTAGAAGTACAATTTCCCTACTATTGAGAAAATTTGTCTGCTTTCCGTCAATCACTATCCTCAAATCACATAATGTAAGGCGTTTTTGAACTAGTTGGCGTGTACAAAAAATGGCAAAAACATACCAAAATTTCTTAATCCCCAAAAACTACTACCCTGTGAAAAAATTTCATTGGACAAAATTATCTAGAATAAAATACATTAATCACCCTTTTCATTTATACAAAATTAAAGCATAATAAAATTTTCTTACTAGTGCTTTATTTACGATTCAATCCCATAAGTTCCATAATGCTAGTACTAGTAGTAAATAATAGCCTCACCCCTTTTTGGAACAATCTACATTGGAAGGATGAGGCTCTCGTTCTCGCTCTTATCTCCTCCTGGGTTCCCCTAAGAAAAGGGTTTCCTCTCCCATGATTACGGTTTCCTCCTCGTCGGGTGGGAGACCTGGGCGATGATCCTCTGGGAGAAATCGCCCTCCGCGTCCTCACCGCCCAAGACTTGGTGCTTCTCCAACTTTTTCAAACGGCTGGGCTTGGGAAAAGGCCATGCTTGTTGGTCTTCCATCGTCCTCGAGGAAAGGTTCTTCTATGGGACAATCCTTGAACAGTCCACCGCTCCTGGCCATGGTTGCCGTTGACTCCACTAGAGTTGGCGATGTTGAGAGGTAGTCGGATTTTGTCCGATGAGCAGGTCGTAATGGAGTTTGATCATGTAGTACTTAGTTATTCCATTTCCATCCCGTAATTTCTCTGCCCACCGTCTTATATAGGTCTGGTCGGTGCCAGCGAAATTGGCTTGCATACCTCGGCGGATACCACCATCATTTTGCACAACATCCACATGGTGCGGCCGTTCCGTGAACCCTTCTCCACCATTGGGATCGGCCTTCGGACTGGCTGGGCTTGAATCGTATGATGATGCCTACATGAGATTGAAGAAGATAGCAATTGCGGACCCGCGACAAAGCGGCGGCTCGAGATTACTATCTCATCGCGGTGTTCGACATAAGGTTGCCATCAATGAAAAGCGATAATGGCGAGGTGGCGCATGTTGGCGGCACGATTTGTACCCTACGTTCGAAGGCGCGTCGCCATCTAGGCCGCTTCTTGCGGTGACAAGCCGAGGGACTTGTTTCATCTGGTTGCCATCCTAATGGGGAGATTACAAGCGGAATGCACAAACCATCATTTGCATCCCTAACGGTACTCCATTATTTTGAGGGACCGCATCCCCGATCAAAATAAGATCGCCGGATCTGGATGTGCATTTGCATCCGTGATTCGGTCTAACACGGAACCTTGTAGCTGACTTTGGCATATTGGGATCAACTATCTTAGCGATCGTTACCCATGGTACCACTGATGTGCAACATGGTCACACAATCTACCCGATCGGACCTCACCATCTACCGGTATTCCATTTTTAACCCTCTAGCCTTCTCTTTCATTGTTGTACTAGAGTATACTTAGTAGTACTAGAGGAGTACTTTTTACCTTGGAGGGCGTGTATAGCTAGCTAGGCCCTTGAAGACTTGAACCCACTAGCTGCCACCATTTTGTTTTCCATGTCTTACTATCTCATCCATGTAGCCAAAGTGGCTATATATAATAAGCCGGTTATTTTACTTCCTCTATCGGAGTAGTACTATTTGCTGCAGTTTCTGGCCGCCATATTTGAGCACAACATTATTATGCATGGACCTTGACTATATCGTCACCATGTGTCCAGATCTGGGATGCGCGTGTACCGGATGAGGGCCGAGTTCGACCCCGTGATGCTACGTGGGTGCGAGGAACACTCTTGGAAGTACTCGCTTTTCCCGGGACAACTACCCCATTGTGGCGGATGCCACCTTCGTGCACGACCGGAAGGCCTCGTTCATGAAGCATGGTTGTGTCTTCATTCCCGCGGATGAGCGCATCTTTGGGACCCTATCCATGATTTATGCGCTTCAGCTTGGATGAGTCTCCATCGTGTGGAACCGGACTAGAAAGTTGCGACAATGATTCCGTTGCCCACCGCTATGGATCGTGCCATCCATGAAGAACACACAGGATTGGAACCGGAGGAGGACATGCATTATTCCATCTATAGCGTGTAAGTGGTACGGTAATTGTGAGCGGTAGGCTGTGAATATATTGACTAGTCGTGCACAAATTTATCACATGAATTGGAGATGAACTTGTGTGGCATCTTGGCATTTGTCCTTTAGAATTTATTACTAGTAAATGTGTTTGTTACGTGCAACTTGTGGGTTGTTGCGGGTCCAACATGCTCTTTGAGAAAAAAAGGTGGCACAACTTTGGATATCGTGGCGTGGCGGCATCATACGTAGCATCGTTAGCTATAGTTGTAGCACTCCTACTAGGGCGACAACTCCTATAAAACCTTCGCTTGGCTCTTTGCCTCTTGGGAGGTTCAACAGTTCGTACTCGTGTGAACCTTGCACTTGGCTCTTCGCCTCTTGGAAGGTCCAACAATGATGATACTACGTACAATATGCTTCTACAATCGACACGATTGAACTGCTGCCGTCCACCGAGGCGAGGCGAGGAGGGAGAGGAGGGAGAGGGAGGCGTTGTAGTCAAAACCCTCTCCTCGTCCTGCAACCACGCTGCGTGGGCGGGAGGCGTAGTAAGCAAGCTTCTCCTCGTTCGTGAGTTGACGGACACATCAAAGGTACTAGTACTAGTAGTAGTCCATACTCGTCCTTTCCGATTAATATGGCTTAATTTGAAGCAGAAAAATACCTTGGCGGTCAGCGTATGTAACAATCGCTCTTACGGTCACTATATATAGTTTTGCGGCGATTATCGATCACTAGCTCATCGTAAACCATTTGCACCCTCTTGACCGGCCACATAGTCGGCGTGGCACTTTGTTGACTGGTTAAATTGTCACCTGGTTTAGGGTCCCACACGGTTGGCGAGCAAAGAAATCAGTTAAACAATAACTTCTGGCGACAGTCCAACCCTTGCGAACCTCCTGGCTGTGTATGTGAGTGCATGCATGTGTCCTCCCTCGGTCTTCCAACAAAAGTGTACATCGGCTACAAAACAAAGTGTGGTACAATGTACATCTACACTTCAATGCATTTAGCCTTTAATCTAAATCGATATTGATTGACTAATGCACCAACTTGTGCTGTAGGTATAGGCTACATGTCTATCCTTAATTACAGCATCAAGGCCTTCATTTAATCTTCTTATCTCAATGGTGCATGCACACATAAGTCTGCTACTTTTGGGCGTTAATTATGCCCTTGTCAATGTTAAATCTCTAAATGTACAATCTTTCACGGATATAGGGAGTAGGTTGAGCACTTGGCGTGAGCTGTGTGTGTTGCGTCGTGTCTGTGTGGCATGGGTGCGTGAGTGTTGCGTGCGTCCATGTTGCGTGTAAGTGTTGCATGTTGCATGCATGCATGCATGCATGGGCTTCTCCCTACCATTGACATGTTCATATTTCAAGCTTCCTCTGTTCCCTCCATATGGTGATACTCCCTGTTCCCAAATATGGAGTAAAAGCCTCCCTCTGTTCCCAAATCAGGTATTTGTCTTTCTGAATTTCAACAAGTGACTAGGTGCGGAACAAAATGAGTGAAGTGGCGTAGAGGCATGGGTATCTTGTGAAAGGAAGTCCTCGCGATCCATTATTCCCCATCTCGGTGGAGAGAACTATTCAACTAGTCTTAGGGTGAAGTGACAATACGCTGCAGCAGATGGGACACATAATTAATAAAGCTGAACCAGCGTGTTGTTGTTACTAAATCAGCCTTACCCGATCTGCCATCATGTTTGCCGTGAAGCAGCTTCCTAAATATGCCTCGCACCTCATCCTCCATTAAGCGACATATGGGCCCTCTTGTGGTAGACCCACATGTCATCGGTGTAACTATTCACACTCCAAGGGCGGTATATCCGGTAGTAGTACTAGTAGAATTGAGATTTAATGTACTTCCTTCCCGTCTTCCCTCTTCTTCCTCCTCTTCTTCTTCCTCCTCTCCTCCCCATCGTCGGCCTTTCCATTTACCCCGCTCACTTCTTGCCCCGCCATCTTCCTTGTAGCTTCGCCGTACCATATCCCCCGCTCCGCTTTCGGCCACACAAGGAAAGCTTCTTCGCTCGCCCGAATCCACTTCCCCTGGCTGAGCACGAAAACCCCAATGGCAGAACCTCCGACCATGAGCAGCGATTGGAATTCCCTCCCGATGTTCTCTTGGAGCAGATCTGTAGTCGTATGGACCTACTCAGCACCGTCCGTCGGCGCATGCTCGGTGTCTTTGTACCTTCTACTAAATCGCAACCGCGCTCTTTTCAAGACACCACCTTTGCGATGCCCGATCCTGCGGGTGGCCGGACACCAACAGCGATCTCGGAGGTTGCCGTGGTGCCCCTCGACATGCTACCACTACCCGTCCACATCCTTCATGCGCGGCCACTCTTGGCGGGCATGAAATAACTGAATCGTCCTCATCCACCACACGGTAGTCCGTGGCGTCTCGTGGATATCTACACCAGCGAGATCACCCTTCCATCGTTGGATACCGCCCGCTCGAGCCTCGCGGCCAGGACCTCCTGCCTACTACGCGAGGCCGTCAAGCTTTTGGCTCGACCTCTATTTGCAGAAAGTTGTTCTGAAGTGCCCACACCATCAAAAGACTACATGGATTACAAGCTCATTGCCTTGTTCAACATGGGATTAGTCTATCTAGAATCCGGTCGCCATACATGGTTATGGTTCATCATCAATCTGTTGAGGCAACATTTACATACGATGCTATAGTGCGCGATGGCATCGTTCGTGATCGGCCTTGATTGGCTGCCTATCTTGGTGGAATCTATCGTCGTGTAATTGTTCTATCTCATCTCATCTTTACCTTATCAATCATTGCTGTTCATTTTTACAAATTTAGAATGCATAGCATGTCTATAACCACATCATTGCTATGTGTTCCTCTCATTTCCTAGATTTGTTGACCCACATGTTATTGTTAGAGTTGATATAGAACAATTGGCATCTAATGATTGTTAGAATACATATTATGAGCATAACATCATGATTGCTATATGTTACTCTCGTTTACAAGATTTTTATAACAACCATGTATTGCTTAGAGTTGATATGAGAGCAGTAGTAGTAGTGCTATGGTAGAATATGGTGCGTCATAGCTGTTTTCCTCTCATTGTTACATGATGTTTGAACCTGACATGTTGCTAGAATATGAAAGCCATTGGCTTATTTTTTAACTTGGGGTATGATTATGACCCGGCTTGCAATTCTCTTCTATGATATGTGTCCTTTTATAATAATCTTAATTCCACATACTCTAAACATGATTGTTTATTTTTGTCCTTTTGGTCTCAATTTGAATTGTTGCATGAGGCCAAATCTGTGGCCTTCATGATTCGGGACCTGGAATCATACCACCGATGGGTGGTGGTTTATCGCTTCGTTCGGGACAGCGGTCATTTGATGCTCATTACGCGACCAAATTGACCAAACCATTACATCAAACCACATGGTACAATCGTGGGCGTTATGACATTGATGGCTATGGCTGCCGTGTTAGAAAGATCCCAGCTCCGTTGGGCAGGCGTATTCAACTAGGCGGGTTTACAGCCTCGGCACCACTCCTTGTTCCTCGGGCTCAATTATCCGATCATCAACCAATCATCGATCATATCACGGCGATGATTACTGTACTCTAACTTCCATTGCGAGGGGGCTGTGTTTACAATCATACCATGGGTTTCATGAATCACCATATCCGATTAAATCGACCAGCTTGTTGCGGGTAATCTTGATTGTGTGAAAGGCATCAAGCTTCCATGCGATGGATGGCTTTTGCAAACCGACATGCAGCGATGTGGTTCATGCCAACAGCAAATATACAACTTGATTAGTGCGATATCGGCCAGGCCATGTATTCTCACTGCTGTAGCCACGACCTCTTTTATTGGATACTATATGCGTTAACTTAGTTTGAAGCACTCCTACGGGTTTGAAGGATAGATGCCTTCCTGGGGATCAAGTGCATCCTAACTCACTGCATAGGATGTACTTGAAAAATACCCTAGAGGCAATAATAAAGTTATTATTTATTTCCTCATATCATGATAAATGTTTATTATTCATGCTATAATTGTATTAAGGAAACATGATACATGTGAATACATAGACAAACTTAAAGTCACTAGTATGCCTCTACTTGACTAGCTCATTAATCAAAAGATGGTTATGTTTCCAAACCATAGACATGTGTTGTCATTTGATTAATGGGATCACATCATTAGGAGAATGATGTGATTGACTTGACCCATTCTAACAACTTGCTTGATGCGTTTAGTATGTTGCTATTGCTTTCTTTGACTTATGAGTTCCTATAACTATGAGATTATGCAACTCCCGTTTGCGGTAGAACACTTTGTGCGCCGACATCCTATGCTTGGGTGATTATAAAGAGCTCTGAGTGTCACCAAAGGTACATGTTGAGTTGGCGTATTTGAGATTAGGTTTGTCCTCCGATTGTCGGAGAGGTATCTGGGCCCTCTCGTAATGCACATCACTATAAGCCTTGCAAGCAATGTAGCTAATGAGTTATTCAGAATGATGCATTAAATGTGAGTAAAGAGACTTGCGTGTAGCAGATTGAACTAGGTATTGGATACCGACGATCGAATCTCGGCAAGTAACATACCATGACAAAGGAACAAGCATTATGTTGTTATGCGGTTTTGACCAATAAGATCTTCGTAGAATATGCGGAGCCAATATGAGCATCAGGTTCCGCTATTGTTTATTGAGCGGAAACACTTCTAGGTCATCTACATAGTTCTCGAACCCATAGGGTCCGCATGCTAAGGTTTTGATGATGGTTATTATGAGTTTATGAGTTTTGATGCGAAGTTTGTTAAGGTCGGATGTGATTACGGACATAACGAGGAGTCTCGAAATGGTTGAGACATGAAGATTGATATATTGAACGACTATATTCGGACACGGATGGTGGTTCAGGAGTTATCGGATATATCTTTGAGTCTTGGGGGTTACGGACCCCCGGAGGTTAATGGGCCTCATGGGCCCAAGTGGAGAAGAGGAGGCGTGAGGCGGCCGCCGCCCCTCCCAAGTCGAATTGGACAAGGGAGGCTGGCGGCCTCGCTCCCCTCTCTCCTTCCCTCTCCTCCTCTCAACAAGGGAGGAAGTCCTCTCATGGGGTAGGACTCCTCTGCCGCCTCCTCTGACGGCTGCACTCCCCCTTGCTCCCTTTATGCTCACGGGGCACCTGAAGACACAACAATTGATCCTTGAGATCTCTTAGCCGTGTCCGGTGCCCCCTCACTGCGTTCTCCTCGATATGTATTGTGGTGTGGCGAAGCCTGCGATAGAACATCAAGATCGTCACCATGCCATCGTCTGCCGAACTCATCCGACACTTTGCTGGATCGAGTCGGGGATGCGTCATCGAAGCTGAGCGTGTGCTAAAACTTCGGAGGTGCCGTGGTTTAGGTGATCGGTCGGGCGTGAAGGCGATACATCAGCAGCGTTGTTATAACGGCGCTTCGGTCTCGATGCGTGGACAACCTCTCCCTCGTTGCTGCATCACCATGATCTTGCGTGTCGTGGGATTTTTTTGAAATTACTCGTTCCCCAACGAGGGCATCGAGCCAGGTTTGTCGTAGATGTTATATGCAGGTAGAACACAAGTGAGTTGTGGTGATACAAGTCATCTTGCTTACGGCATGTCATACTTTGGTTGGGGTATTGTTGGATAAACGGCTGGACCAACATTCGCCCTGGCTTACGTGGACCGATTCTTCCGGCGTGCTTTGCACGAGAGGTGGCTAGCAGTGTCAGTTTCTCCTTTAGTTGAACGAGTGTAGCTATGCCGGTCCCTCGAAGGTTAAACAACACCAACTTGACAAACTATCGGTGTGGTTTTGATCGTAAGTAAACGGTTCTTGCTAATCCCCAGCAGCCGTAAAACTTGCAACAACAAAGTAGAGGGCGTCTAACTTGTTTTGCAGGGCATGTTGTGATGTGATATGGTCAAGCCGTGATGCTATATTTTTGTTGTATGAGATGATGTTTTATGTGGAGTTATCGACAAGCTGGCGAAACCATATGGTTGTCGCTTTATTGTATGCAATGCAATGCCTGTAATGCTTTACTTTATCACTAAGCGGTAGCGATAGTCGAAGCATAAGATTGGCGAGGGCGACAAGCGATGCTACGGATGGAGATCAAGGTGTCGCGCCGGTGGCGATGGTGATCACGGCGGTTGCTGAGATGGAATCACAAGCACAAGATGATGATGGCCATATCATATCGCTTTATTGATTGCATGTGATGTTTATCCTTTATGCATCTTATCTTGCTTTGATTAGTGGTAGCATTTTAGATGATCTCTCACTAATTATCAAGTGTTCTCCACGAGTATACACCGTTCGAAAGTTCTTCGTCTTTGAGACACCACATGATGATCGGGTGTGATAGGCTCTACATTCAAATACAGCGGGTGCAAAACAGTTGCACCTTGAAATTTCAGTTAAACTTGGCCCGCCTAGCATATACAGATATGGCCTCGAAACACGGAGACCGAAAGGTCGAGCGTGAATCATATAATAGATATGATCAACATAGTGATGTTCACCATTGAAACTACTCCATCTCACGTGATGATCGGACATGGTTTAGTTTATTTGGATCACGTGATCACTTAGATGACTAGAGATGTCGTCTAAGTGGGAGTTCTTAAGTAATATGATTAATTGAACTTAAATTTATCATGAACTTAGTACTGATAGTATTTTGCTTGTCTATGTTTTTTGTAGATAGATGGCTCGTGTTGTTGTTCGTTGAATTTTAATGTGTTCCTTGAAAAGCTAAGTTGAAAGATGATGGTAGCAACTACGGGATTGGGTCCGTAACGAGGATTATCCTCATTGCTGACGGAAAATTACGTCCTGGAAGCACCGGCTGGGTGCGGAGCCTCTGCGAATCTGGCCATAGCGTTAGAGCGTCGCGAGCAAAGCGATGACTACTCGAATTGATGTGCCATGCTACGATTTAGAACGGGTCTTCGAAGTTTTGAAGTCATGGAGCATATGAGATGTTCCGGAGTTGAAGTTAATATTTCAAGCAAATGCCGGATTGAGAGATGAAGTCTCCAATAAGTTCTATAGCTGTAAGATGGAGGAGAATAGTTACTCGGTGAACATATACTCAAAATGTGGGTATAATAATCACTTGATTCAATGGGAGTTAATCTTCACGATGATAGTGTCATTGACAGAATTCTTCAATCACGCACCAAGCTACAAGAGCTTGATGAACTATAATATGCAAGGGATGGACAAGACTATTCGAGCTCTTGAATGCTAAAGGCTGCGGAGGTAGAAATCAAGAAAGAGCATCAAGTGTTGATGGTCATAAGACCACCAGTTTCAAGAAAGAAGGAAAAGGGAAGAAGAGGGAACTTCAAAAGAACAGCAAACAAGTTGCTGCTGGAGAAAAAACCCAAGTCGGACCTAAGCCGGCGAGTACTTTCTGCAAGAGCCAGACCTTTGAGCGGAACGCCCCAAATATTTGGCGGATAAGAAGGATGGCAAGGTGAACAAGGTATATGTGATATACATGTTATTGATGTGTACCTTACTAATGCTTTGATTAGCACACGGTATTTAATCTTTGGTTACATTGCTAATATTTGCAACTTCGAAACAAGGACTACGGATTAGCGAAGATTGGCTAGGGCGAGGTGACGATGCGTGTGGGAAATGGTTCCAAAGTCGATGTGATCATGATGTCGCTACCTCTACATCTACCAGGGATTAGTTTTAGACCTAAATAATTGTTATTTGGTGCGGCATTAAGCATGAACATTATATCGGATCTTGTTTGATGCGAGGCGGTTATTCATTTAAATTGAGAATAATGGTTGTTCTATTTATATGAGTAATATCTTTTATGGTCATGCAACCCTTGAAGAGTGGTCTATTTTATTGAATCTCGATAGTAGTGATACACATATTCATAATGTTGAAGCCAAAAGATCGAGTTGATAATGATAGTGCAACTTATTTGTGGACTTGCCGTTTAGGTCATATCGGTGTAAAAGCATGAAGAAACTCCATCTTGATGGACTTCTAGAATCACTTGATTATGAATCACTTGGTACTTGGAACCGTGCCTCATGGGCAAGATGACTAAACGCCGTTCTCGGAACTATGGAGCGAGCAACTGATTTGTGGAAATCATACATCGATGTAGTGGTCATGAATATTGAGGCTAATGGCGGATATCGTTATTTTCTCACCTTCACGGATGATT
>JAHIAM010014379.1:0-10758 GCA_021605205.1 Aegilops longissima
AAAGAAAAAAAGATGCAATGGAATGAAATGATCTACTCTTGGACGAACATTTTGACATATTACCGAAAAATGGTCTCGGATGGAGATATAACATGATGAAAATGCAAAATTAATAGAAGTCAACACTTAGTGAAAAAGAGGGGAGGGGGTCAAGGGTTGGCCCGAGGCGGATCGGGCCCGAGGTCGGATCGGCGCCAGGTGGAGGGCCGGAGGTGGAGGGCCCCAGTGGATCCGCAGGCACTCCAGCGGGCCCCGGCCGGGAGAAGCGGGCCGGAGCCTGGTTGAGGCCAAAAAAGGAAAAGGCGCGGGGCGGGAAAGGCGCCCAGGGGGGCCCCGGGGCTTCGAAACCTTGTTGTAAACCGGCAAACAGTGGGGGTCCGAAACCGTGGGTCGGATTGCCCGGGGGAAAGAGACGTCCCTGCCCGTGGCCGGGGTACTAGGGTTGGGTGGAATGACCGGTTTGGGGAGGTTTGCTTAAATAGGCATAGAGGGCTAGGAGAGTCAAATGAGGTGTAGTTTTCGCCCACACGATCGTGATCGAACGGGAAACATGGGTGACTTAGATGGGTTATTGGGCTGTTTTGGAGGGTGTTGGGCTGCAACAAAAGGCCTTTGCGAAGGTCGGTTAACCGTTGGAGTACCAACGAGCTCAAATGACCGAAACTTGACCGGTGGTCTCGGTGTTATACCAAGGCCACTAGACAAACCTCGGTCCATTTAGGGTTTAATACCCCGGAAAAAGCGTAAAGGACGCCGGGGAAGATAGGGTCGGATTGCAAAAGGGACAAGGGAAAAATGCCGGAATCATGAGGCGAACACTATGCAAATCGATGCACATGATGACATAATATAAAATGCATGACAGGCAAAAAAGCAAAAGGAGAAAACCCAAACGGAGGGAATATCATATATCAATGCGAAAATGGCAAAGTGGAGTTACAAATATGGAAAGTTACTTGGGGTGTTACAACCTCCACCACTACAAGAGGATCTCGTCCGAGATCTAGGGTGAAAGAACTCCGGATACTCGAGCGGAGGTGATCCTCGCGCTCCCAGGTAGCTTCTCGGTGAATGGTGTGACCACTTCTTTCGAAATTTGATTGACATTGTTGAGTCTTGCGCTCGGTTTCTTCAAGAATAGCAGGGGTGCTCATGATAAGAGATCTTCTTGAAGGTCGATCTCTTGAAGTTGATGATGCGTTCGAAGTCTTGAAGCACTTGCGAAGGCTGTGACACGTGAAACACATCGTGCTGCGTTTGCAAAGTTGGATGGAAGCTCAAGTTGATAGGCGAGATCGCCTCTTTTTCCCAATGACCTTGAAAGGACCCACGTATCTTGGGGCAAGCTTCCCTTTGATGCAAGCGGCGAGTGCCTTTCATTGGAGAGCGGCGGAGCATGAAGTCTCCGATTTCAAAAGTCACATCCGGTGCTTATCATCATAATAGCTCTTAACGGCGCGATTCTTGGCGGCTTTGAATTCTCACGAATGACTTGGCACATTTCTTACATACAGTGATCAAGTCATTGCCAAGAAGTTAGCGTTCACTGTCTCGAGACCAATTGAGAGATGCGGCACTACGCCATAGAAAATTTCAAATGGGACCTTGCGAACTTCGCTTGGAAGCTGTTGTTGTAAGAGAACTTCGGCATAAGGGAGACAATCTTCCCACTTCATACGCAAGAAAGAAACACAAGCCTGAGCATATCTTCAAGAATTTGATTAACTTCGCTCGACTTAGCCACTTGTTTGAGGATGGAAAGCTGTCTTTGAAAGCAGATGTTGGTGCCCATGGCCTACGAAAAAGACTCCCAAAACTTGGAGGTAAAGATGCTGCCACGGTGCTGAAGAGATCACTTGTGGAATGCCGTGCAAGGAGACAATCACAGAGGTGTATAGCTCCATTGGAGAGCTGCGATGATGGATTCTTTGATAGGAAGAAAATGAGCCACTTTAGTAAGCTTGTCAATGACAACGAAGATAGCATCATTTCCACGCTTGGACTTTGGAAAGCCAGATCCGAAGTCCATTTCAATATGATCAAACTTCCATTCAGGAATAGCAAGAGGTTGGAGAGACCAGCTGGTCTTTGGTGTTACCTTTCACTCTTCTGCGGACATCACACTCATTCACGAATTGAGCAATCTCTCGCTTCATTCGAGGTCCACCAATATGGCTGCCTTGAGGTCATGGTACATCTTAGTACTTCGAGGATGAATGGAAAGAAGCGAATTGTGAGCCTCGTTCATAATGACTTTTCTCGAGATCACCCTTAGAAACCACAATCCTGTCCTCAAAGAGCAGAGTGTCTTTGTCATCAACATGGAAGCACTTGTACTTGAAATGCCCTTATCGATACCACGTTTCACTTTCTTCACCATGGCATCCATAAGTTGAGCCTCCACGAATCTGATCTTCCAAAGTAGGAGAGACTATGAGGTTGGCGAAGAAAGCCTTGAGGAACAACTTGAAGATTCAGCTTGCGGAAAGATTCCGAAGATCCATTGAAAGGGCTTGAGATTAGGCTATTGCGATAGCTTTCCTGCTCAAAGCGTCTGCAATGACATTAGCTTTGCGGAGTATACTCAATACTTGGGTTGTACTCTTGAATCATTTCGACCCATCGAGTCTGCACGAGGTTGAGGTTAGGCTGAGTGAAGATGTACTTGAGACTCTTGTGATCGGTGAAAATGTCCACTTTTCTTCCCAACAAGAGATGTCTCCAAGTAATCAATGCAACAAGCTGCCGCCAACTCAAGATCGTGAGTGAGGTAGTTCTTCTCGTTGGACTTCAAGCTGGCGAGAGGTATAAGCCACAACTCTCTTCTCTTGCATTAACACATCCGAGACCTTGAAGAAGCATCAGAGAACACTTCATATGGCTTGGATTCATCGGGAGGTCGAGCAGGGAGGCTGTGGCGAGTTTCTCTTTGAGAGTCTTGAAAGCAACGTCACACTCGGAGACCGGACATACTTCACACCTTACGGAGGAGAGGTTGGAAAGAGGCTTTGCAATCTTGGAGAAGTTCTCAGCGAATCTTGACAATAGCTTGCAAGACCAAAAGAAAGCTGCGGAGCTGCTTGACATTCGAGGAGGTTCCCAATTCACAATGCGGACACCTTCTCGGGATCAACAATGATGATATGGCGAGAGATGATATGACCAAGATAAAGCACTTCATCAAGCCGAATTCACACTTGGAGAACTTAGCATAGAATTGGTACTCTACTGAGGCTTGTCTAGCACCAATCGCAAATGTTTGGCATGATCCTTCTTATTCTTGGAAGACCAAGATATCATCAAGATAGACCAAGGCAGAACTCATTGGTGTAAGGATTGAATATGAAGTTCATCATCAGAGAAGGTTGGAGGAGCATTGTGAGGCGAAAGACATGGCGGTATATTCATAGAACCAAAGCTTGTTACGAATCTTTGTCTTGGGAATATCTTGTTCACGAATCTTGAATCGATGATACCCCATACTGAAGGTCAAGCTTAGAGAACAACTGTAGCACCCTTGAGTTGCTCGAAAAGCTCATTGATGTTGGGAAGTGGATACTTGTTCTTGATTGTCTTCTTATTCAATGGGCGGATGTCGACCGAAAGTCGGTTGAAGCCATCCTTCTTCGGACAAAAGAACACACAACCCCAAGGAGATGAACTCGATGCGATCAAACCGGGCGCTCTTGTTCATTGAGTGCTTCTTCAATTCCCTCAGCTCATCAGGTCCAAGCTTGTATGGGCGGCTTGCAAGCGGTTCGATGCGGGCTCAAGATCGATATTGAACTCAATGGCCGATGAGGAGGCATACCGGGAAGCTCTTACGGAAAGACATCTTGGTACTCTAAGCAGCATTGGAATCGAGAGATGGCATTCAATTCGCCCTTCTCATTGAGAGAAAACAAGCGAATAGTTTCATCACGAGAGGCATAGATGATCACATCATTAGAAGAATGAGTCGAAATGAATTTCCTGGCAGCAGCAATCAATCAAGAGCTTTGTCTTGATAAAAAGCCGATCCATTAGAGAATAAGATCAATATCCGAGTCACCGAGAACAATTGGTTTAGCAAATCTATACTCCCCCATCTTGATAGAGCATTGGAACCAACATGGTAGATCTCAAAGCCTTGCCGGAGGAAATAACTTGCATAGCTTGAGGTAATGCCTCAATATCAAAATTGTGCTTGATGCAAAGGATATTGACATGAAAGAATCACGATGCACCAGTTATCAAATAAAGACTTTTGCAGAGAATATCATGCTTGAGAGATTACCCATGATCACATCGGAAGAATCCTCTGCTGAGCTGCATTCATCATATTGACCTTGGCATACTTGGGATTATGCTTGACCACTTGCATTGCTTGAAGATTTCACGGGGAGGAGGCGGAGGCGCCTACAGTTGAAGCACTTGTTAGCATAGTGACCCATTCTAGCGACACTTGTTGCAAGTGACCTCGAAGCAGACGGTGGTAAGGAGCACTTGACCTTGGAGCTTGAGAATTAGACTTGTTACGATAGCTTGGGTTGGGTGGGTGGGAAGATCCACGGCCACCTGAGTTCTTCTGCTAGTAAAATTGGCCGGAGCGGAGGAGGCAGATAAAACTTCTTTGCTTGGCTGCCACTTGAGGAAGGCGAGGAGGACTGAGCTGCATCTCTGATTCTCTTCTTAGAAGCCTCGCCTTGAGCTGTCTTGCTTCTTGCTTGAGTGCCATGTTGTAGAAATCATCATACTTATCTGGCTCAAACAGCAGCTGAGGTGATTGCAGATCTTCTCTCGAGACCACCTACAGGCGATAGATCCTACTCCTTTCATCAGGTACATCTTGCTTAGCAAAGCAAGCGAGCTTACGGAACTGGATATTGTATTGATGAGCAGACAAGGTGCCCTGCTTGAGATTGCGGAACTCCTCACGCTTGCTCTCAACAACACTCTTGGGGATGTGATGAGCTCGGAAATCACTGGCGGAACTCATCCCGAATAATGACCACGACCTCCTGCGGAATCTTTGTATTCTGGAACCACTCAGCAGCTTGATCCTTGAGTTGAAAGCGATGCAAACTTGACCAAAGTCCTCAGTCGACATTACTTTCAGATCAAAGTGCTTACGGATGTCCACTAACCAATCATCGCGTCATGTGCCTCAACCACGAAGCGAAAGACTTGGTGATTAGCGAAAGCCCGGTAGGGAGTAGCAAAGTGTGGCTGATTGTTGCCTTGACCTTGATTGCCTTGATTGCCTTGATTGCCTTGCCCACAGAGTGCGTTCTTGCAAGAGCTGCAAAATCATCGAGCATTGGCATTGGTGGCTGCCATGATAGCTTGCCGGGGCTTGTGGGGAGGAGGTGGAGGTGGAGGTGGAGGATTCGATGATCCCCATCATTGCGATCCGGATTCAGGAGCGGTGGCGGAGCCATCAAGAAGAGGTGACATCCGTTAGTCCTTTGATAGACAAATTAATAAGTAGAATCAGCGGATAGAAATTGCAACATATAGTCTTCACAATAAACATTCGAACAAGAATGAGCGAATGAACTCAAAGTTAATCATCACCGTCCATTAAAGTGAAGCCACTTAGATAAAGATATGGAAACAACATCGCCTTAGAAACAATTCAGATATCATAGCTGAAAACAAAAGGTTGGCTGCTAAAATGAGCGGAACAAACACATGATAGAATTTACGCCCAAAGTGTTAGTGGTGGGGCCCACACGGACCTGACGTATAGCGAACGTCACGAATGACTAACAAGGCGTCCCGAATCAGCATAGCCAAAGGATTCTTTAAGGCGTCTACTGACCCTTTGTAAATCGGCCGTGAATGGGCGGACCACTAGGCGTTGAACCCCAATCTCAAATCATATCCCATCGCCGGAAAGAATATCACATAAGCTACTAGAATTCCCACCTATAAACTCGAAACTTTACTGGTTATGCAATGCGGTGTTGGGGATCTGAGGGACACAAAATATATCACCCAAACTAACAATACCTAGATCCATGTATCCATCCGTCAACACATAACCAAGAAATCCTCGAAATCGTGTACCTCGACCTTGAAAAACATCCGTTATGCAAGTCATGGCAATACTCCCACTTCATTCGACCATCTTGGGCTATCAGGGTTATCTCACCAACAAGCGCACAAAAGAGATTTGATGTCGGCAAAACTCAGGTATTCGAAGCTGCAGCGATAAAATTGTGGCGACAACACCTCGGAGCTCAACTCCCGGGACAACGCCACAACCACTAAATGTCAGGAGGCACCAAGAACAATGTTCTCGTCACAAAATCATCGAACGATTCCAAGATACCCACGTGATCCTAAAAAAATTTTAGTGAAATTTGAGAAGAAGAGTCAAAACTCTCGTGAGGATACCTCACGGAAAATTGAAGGAATTTGGGAAGCAAAAAAAATTCCTACCTCTCCGATATATATAATCCTAAGACTCAAAACATTTTCCATTCTAGACTCAACAACGTCGACAAACAATCAAGTAGGGGCTCCTAAGTGGGGAAGGCTCGATTACCAACATAGCGCCCCGATGCGGCTATATCTCCCGCGTGTCGAGGCACGACTTAGAAGCATAACCGCATTGAAAGCAATGTCGCAAGTGAGGTAATCTTCACACAACCCATGTAATAAATTAAGGAGAAAGGTACATAGTTGGCTTACAATACGCCACGTCACACAGTACATAAATAACATACATCATTGAGAGTACACTCAAAGGTCCGACTACTGAGACCAAAATAAAAGATACCCTAGCTGCTAACACGGATCCCGAATCGTCCCAGCTGGGCACCACTCACGATCATCTGGAAGCGAAACATAGTAACGACCACGTTCCTCGTCGAACTCCCACTTGAGCTCGGTGGAATCATACTGCCTTGGCCTCGTCGGAACCACAAGCTGTGGTTGGAAGTATCACGTGAGTCACGGGGACTCAGCAATCTCACACCAGCGAGATCAAGACTATTTAAGCTTTAGGAGGACAAAGGTAATAAAAAAGTGGAGCTAGAGCGACTAGCATATATGGTGGCTACATACATAAAAAGAGGCGAGAAGAGAAGCAAAAGCACGTGCGTGAAACTAGTAATGATCAAGAAGTGATCACGAACTACTACGTCGAGACATAACTCCAACACCGTGTTCACTTCCGGACTCATGTGAAGAGACCATCACTTACTTACCTTGATTGAAGTGTATTTTATTGAGGTCCACTTTAGGTTTTCTACAAGGACATTAACAAATTCCCATCATGCCTGCGTAACTTGGCGAGCACGGCTTTGAAAGATATTACCTGCAGAGGTGTCCCAACAGCCCATTATAAGCTCTCACGGTCGAGAAGGATTATTCCTTCTCTGGAAGACCGATCAATCTCGGAATCCCGGACTACAAGACATTTCGACAGCAATAAAACAAGACCAGCAAAGCCACCGGTTGTGCCGACAAATCCCGATAGGAGCTGCACATATCTAGTTCTCGGGGCACATCCGGATGGGACAAGGCTACGAGTAAAACCAACCCTCGAGTTGCCCCAAAGTGGCCCCTTATATTTCAGTTGAACCCAGCGCTCGAAGGAGCACTGGTCAGGGGGGTTAAAATAAAGATGACCCTCGGGCTCGTGAAAACCGGGAAAAAGGCTTGGTGTAGCAAATGGTAAAACCAATGTTGGGCCTTCTTTGGCAGAGTCTTATTCAAAGCGAACTGTCAAAGGGTCCCATAAATCACCAACCCGTGTGTAAGGAGCATAAAATCAAGGAACATAACACGGTATGTATGAAACTAGGGTGGCAAGAGTGGAACAAAACACCAGGGCATAAGGCCGAGCCTTCCACCTTTACCAAGTATATAGATGTATTAATTATAGCAGATATATATTGTGATATCCCCAACAAGTAAACATGTTCCAAAAGGAACAACATCTCCATGTTCAACAAGGAACAAACTTCAACTTCACTGACTAACAGCGCTATAAGAGGGCTGAGCAAGCGGTAACATAGCCAATCAGCGGTTTGCTAGGAAAGGATGGTTAAGGGCTGACATGGCAATATGGGTGGCATGACATAGCAAGTGGTAGGCATGGCAGCATAGGCATAGCAAAAGCGAGCATCTAGCAAAGCAAAAGATAGAAGTGATTTCGAGGTATGGTCATCTTGCGCAATGTTCTCGAGTTGTCGAAAGCTTGATCCTCGGCGTTCTCCACAGGCTCCTCGTTCACGTGCTCGTCTCCGACTCTACCCAAAGCAACAACACAAACAAAGGAACCACAATAAATCACGGTGCAATACACAATCCACATGATGCAAAACATGACATGATATGCATGATGAGATATGCAATGCTTATGTGCACTCGGAAGGAAAATGATGAACCGGGCATCAACTTGGCAAACCAAGCATGCCACTGGAAAGATGAGATGATTTCGGTTGAAATCGATATAAAGATCACCGGAATCGGATGCACGGTTTGCAAATGGCAAGCAAAACAAGATTGGCGCAAAACTGCCATTAACAGCATGATGCCACTTAGCAAGCAACAATTAATTAAGCTACTGCACCCAAACGTAACAACAAAGCACATGGTAGTGATCTACACATGATGCTCAACAAAAGATGAGCACTGAGCTACGGCTAGTTCACATCATAACAGGTTCAAACAAGCATGGCAAAAGTGCTCAAAGTAACAGACTGGACATGGCAAAAACAGTAACAGGTTGCAATGTTCAGAGCATCAAAACTACATGCTACAGGAACTTAAAATAGCAAAACAAGGCATGGCATGAATCTACTCAAAGCCTATTCCAAAAGTCCCTTACTGACCATAAGCCAAAAAGGACTATAAAATATAGTAACACCCATGTCAATATTGAAAGTCTTGTTAACAGATTCAGCAACTTGACATGTCAAAAACTGATAACGAGATGGCATGTTAACAAGCTCAATGCACTCACTACAGAGCCTCAAATGATAAACTAAGCATACATACATCAAGAAGACATGACATAGAAGACAACCATGGCAAGAACACTAACATAGCCTATACGGGTCAACCACAACATCCTAGGCAAAATTGAATAACACGTATACAATCTGCCAGGAAACATTTGGTAGCAAAAGTAGAGCTCGATTGACTCAAGCTATGGCATCCCATAATTTCAAACAAAGGCATGGATGGATAGAGCAAGTCATGCTTTACAAAACACCCTTACTGAAGTATCTCAAAATATGCATAGATCTCTCGGTATCATCAAGCAAACATGGCATCAAAATCAGCTAAAACAGGGCTGAAATCAGCAACATTAGGACACCTACTTTGCATGCTTGTGCTAGTCACCATAGATCACAAAAAATACATGGCATATACCACTGGAAAGATGACATGGCATTTACAAAACTCATGTAGGAATCAACTTCATAGGATGCACATATTAATCATAGCAAAAATAACAAAAGTGCAACTCTGATAAAAATCAGAAACTATCAGCACCTTGCACTCTTCCAACAGCATTTCGGGCATCAAGATGAGCTCAAAAGAAAAAGATGCAATGGAATGAAATGATCTACTCTTGAGACGAACATTTTGACATATTATACGCGAAAAATGGGTCTCTGGATGCGGAGATATAACATGATGAAAATGCGAAATTAATAGAAGATGCAACACTTAGTGAAAAAAAGAGAGACGAGGTCAGGTGGCGGCTCGAGGCGGATCGGCCAAAGCCGTCGGATCGGCGCCCGTGGGTGGAGGCGCGGCTGGCCAGGGTCGGAGAGGCGCCGGAGTGGATCAGCGAGGGCAGCTCTGGGAGACATGCCGTGAGAGCTCGGCCACGTGATGAGAAGCTGGCCGTGAACCTGAGGCGTGAGCCGTATGGAAAAGCCTGGCGGCAATGGCCTTGGCGGCGAAGCGCCAGCGAGGCGAGGCCTTGTGGCGGCTTCGAAACCTTCCTGTGGCCTTGACCCGCCCGAAATGGCATGCGGAGTCCGTCGAGACCCACGTGGCGATCGGCGGGATTAGGCAGTGAAGCGTGAAGCAGACGTGTCAGCTGCCCGGAGCGTGTCGGCAGCGGGCTGGTAAGCTAGGGTTAGGGGTGGAATGACCGGATTCGGGGAGGTTGCTTAAATAGGCATAGAGGGAGCTAGGAGAGTCCAAATGAGGTGTAGTTTCGCCCACACGATCGTGATCGAGCAGACGGAGAAACATGGGTGACTTAGATGGGTTATTGGGCTGTTTTGGAGGGTGTTGGGCTGCAACAAAAGAGGCCTTTTCTTGAAGAGTGCGGTTAACCGTTGGAGTACCAAGCGAGCTCAAATGACGAAACTTGACCCGGTGGTCTCGAGGTGTTATACCAAGGCCACTAGACAAACCTCGGTCCATTTAAGAGCGGTTTAATACCGCTTTTACGGAAAAAAGCGTAAAAGGACGCCGGGGAAGATAAGTGTCGGATTGCAAAAGCGGACAACGGGGAAAATGCTGGAATCATGAGGCGAACACGTGTATGCAAATCGATGCACATGATGACATAATATAAAATGCATGAACGAGCAAAAAGCAAAAAAGGAAAAACCCAACCACGGAGGGAATATCATATATCAATGCGAAAATGGCAAGAGTGGGAGTTACAAATATGGAAAGTTACTTGGGGGGTGTTACAAAAGCTAGCCTATGGTATGATTGTTGTTTGTCCTCACGGACTAAAACCCTCCAGATTTATATAGACATCGGATAGGGTTAGGGTTACCTGAGTTACAA
>JAHIAM010014381.1:0-12437 GCA_021605205.1 Aegilops longissima
GTGAGACCGATTTTGGCTTTAGGTTTAGGTCATATGTGGATGTGAGAAAGTAGTGAGGGTTTTGGAGCATATCACTAAGCACATGAAGCAAGAGGCTCATTAAGCAACACCTCATCCTTCCTTGATAGTATTGGCTTTTCCTATAGACTCAATGTGATCTTGAATCACTAAAATATAAAATGAAGAGTCTTGAGCTTTTGAGCTTGAGCCAATCCTTTGTCATTAGCATTTTGAGGGATCCACTTTCATCATCCATGCCATGCCATTCATTGAGCTTTCCTGAAATGTTCATCTTGGAATAGCATTAGCTTAATGAGCTATATGTTGTTATGAATTACCAAAACCACCTAGGGATAGTTGCACTTTCAATCTCCCCCTTTTTGGTAATTGATGACAACATATAGATCAAAGCTTCGACAAATGATAATAAGATTTGAAAAACATCGTCGCTTTGAGAAGTATGTGATAAGCAAGAGCTCCCCCTAAATTTGTGCATATTTTAAGATTTGCTTTGGACTGCAAATGCACAAGGAATTAGGCTCATGGGTTACTCTTCCATGTCACATACATCTTGGTGGAGCGCTCAAAATGATACGGAATGAATACATGCACTCATCACCAAGCACAGTGAATGATCACATAGGATAGATACGATAATATCATCAAACATGCATAAGTGTAGCTTATGATCAAACACATGATCATCAATGTCTCACAAACATAGTATATCAAGCAACCAAAAGCAAACAAGTTTGAAAAACCACCAAATCAAGAGAGAACAAAAGCAACACACTCTCTCTCTCTCTCTCGAAGCCTATGATCTATACATTTTCTCCCCTTTGGCAACAAGTTACCAAAAGTTCATAGAAAATGCATAGTGCTAGATCGACTCTCAGGCTTGATCTTCAGGTGGTGGAGTCCGGATAACACCGAGGACGAAAGATTCAGTTGAAGTAGATGGATCTGGAGCTGATGTAGGTGCTGGAGCTGGTGGCACTGAGGCTGTAGCTGGTGCAGATGAAGTTGCTCTTGTGTCAGGAACTGGCACAGAAGATGACCTCTGAGCTCTAGGCACTCTGGCAAATGCATCCGTTGTTGTTTTGCCCTTCCTCTACTGCATGTCATCTTGTAGTTCCTCCACTGCAGACTGAATCTTAGTTACTTTCACATCTAAGTTATAGAACTTTTGTTCTATGATTCTCTCAAGCTCTCCCGATTTTGAGTGAGGGTGGCCAATCCCTTCTCAATCCTCGTGGTTGATGCTATTAAGTATCCGAGCTGCTCCTGCTTGTTCTTCAAGAAATAATCAGATGCCTCCTCCTGAGTTGGCATCCTGGCAGCCTTCTCCTTCCTTGCCTTCTCCTTCTTCTCTTGTGCTTGAACCGACGATGGATCATTCTCATTCATGACAACCTCATTGTCCTCAAAGTCCGGATAAATTGGAAAATGTTCCTTATCCAATAGATATTTGCTCTGTGCCCATCTTTGAGTTAATCAACTCCACGGATCGAGGGGCATATCCACAACTCCTTTTACGATCATTGCAGTCCTCTTAATGGTTTCAACCATAAGGCTCATGACTTTGAACTTCGTGGCACATCAAACAAATGCAACATGTTGATTGCATGCCCTCCGATCATGTTGTGGTCACCAGACTTTGGCGAGAGGGTATGCCTTAAGATGGTATTGATAGTAGGCAGCCCCGCGGAAGAAAGTGGACTGATCCAAAGAGAAAGTCTCTAGGGCTTTGTCTGGGATCTCCTTGTACATGTGTGTCATGGTATTGTGTCCCATTTTCTTCTTTGCATATACATCAAGATCATCTTCATTCTCCTTTGGGGCATTTATCAGCTTTGCCCACTCCTCAACAGTTGGTGGTACCTTGTACCTTGAGACATCCACACTATCACGCCATCTGGATAAAAGTGTGATGTGGAGTAGAACTGCATGATAAGTTCATCGTTCCAGTTGGTGAGCTTTTGCCCAACAAAGTCTGCAACTCCAACAGCAACAAAACTGTCTTGCACTCCAGGATAGTGCTCTACATTTTCCTTCATGTAGGTCCAGTTGACCCACCTCATGTCACACACTATGGGCTTCTTATCCAGCAGAACAGTCTCATAAAAGTCCTGATGTTCCTTGGTGTGGAACCTGTAGTCCACAGCTGTTCTTCTCCTTGAGGCATATGGATCTGTCATCCTCCATAGTCTCAATCCATTGTATCTTCTGCTCTTCATATCCTCAGCCACAGGATGGGCATCATTGTGGTCTAGTATCTTTGGCTTGAGCTTCCTCAAAACTTGTCCTTCTTCATCTTCTTCTTCTGCAACCTCAGGCACTGGGGCCTTGTTCTTCTCAGTAGCTGGAATGCTCCTGGTATTCCTCTTTGGTGCAGACTTGGCCTTGGGGGCAGCTTTGGGTGCTTCCTTGGGCTTAGATGTGGCAGCCCTTGATCTTATAGCATCACCCATAAGCTTGGGTGCCTTTGGTGCTGGTGCAGCTATCTCTTCTTCCTCTTCCATCATGGAAGGCTTCCCAATAACTCTGATTGTGGTCTTCTTGACCCTCTCTTTCCTTTTCTTCCCTTGAGAAGCAGTGGCTCTTTGGGATCAGGCTTTTCAGAATTTGAGTTGATGCTCGGCCTTTGGCATAGGTGTCCTCTTGGCAGGAACCTTCTTATTGAGTCCGGGCTTTGAGCTATGTCTTTGAGCCATACTCCTTTTGAGCACAACCTTCTTGGAGGTTGCTTCTTCCTCTTCGCCCTATAATCCTCATCTTGAATCTGAGGTTTTCTTCTTCCTTTGCACGGTGGCAGCTTTAGGCAGATTGCTTGGGGTGCTCCTGCTGCCTTCATCTCAAGAGCTGGAGGGACTAGTGCCCTCACTCATGTTCACTGTTCCTCGACTGTTCGATTGTCACTCTGTGCGACATCCGATTGCTGACCTTGTGAAGAGTTATAGATGAGGTAGAGTGGATGAGCATCACAAAATGCAGAGATTTTTGCAAAGAATGACTCAAAATTCAGTTTTAGTTTTCCTGAAAGCATTTCGGATCAACCGATTTTCAAACTCGGTGATACCGAAGCAGTTTTGGAACCTAAATCGATGAACTCGGTTGGACGAGTCACAGTTGATGGCACCGAGACTGCTAGGGTTTCACAAAGTCCTAAAATCGGTCACACCGATTAGCAATTCTCGGTCGACCGAGTCTCACTAGTGCAATGGCATAAGCCAAATCGGTGGGACCGAGTTTTTCAACTCGGTGGGTCCGAGATGGTTTCGTGAAACCTAACCCTAAATTTTCGAATCAAAACTATTCTATGGATTGCATTGACTGGATAGGAGTGTTTCAATCGTGGCAAGAATCAATAAGAACACAATGTCTTTGAGAATCGGACGAGGAAAGCATAGTGATCGAGTCCATACCCTAGTTCGGCGGAGACTCGCCACTGGCGGCAACGGCGGGGTTGATTTCGTTGACGGCGGATACCAGCGATGGGGGCGGTGGCGACGAGGAGACGATCCGGAGACCACGGAGGCAGAGCGAGCTATTCTTGCTGGCGAAGAGGTTGGAGAAATTTCCAAATTTTGCCCGTGACTAATATAGCCCGACCCTGTCGGTGTGACCGAGTGGAACAACTCGGTGGCACCGAGATGCAAAACTGTGTACAATTATTGCAACTCGGTGTGACCGAAGAGTTCAAATCGGTTGCACCGAGATTGAAAACCTAGATCGACTAAGTGATCTCGGTAAGACCGAAATGAAGGAATCGGTCAGACCGAAAATCACAAAGAAGTTTTGGAAGTTTAAGTCTATGACGAATCGGGGACTCCGAGTGCTCCTCACACAGAGTGGTTTGAATCTGACTTGATCAAATTTTGTGATGTAGCATGAACAGAGTTTGAGAAGAGAAAAGCATAGATAGCTAAAGAAGGTTCTTAGGCATTCTTGTCCATCCACTTGGCCAAAGAAAAAGAAGCCAATCAATCAAAACAACAAGTGGATGTCCTCGAATGAGTAAAGTATGCAACCAACATGCTCACACAATAAGATGGCAAATGAAATATGTGACAAAGCATGCACAACCAATTCTAGCATCTATCAAGCAATTGGCGATGACTAGGTCATCTATATATGAGTATATTGACTTAGGAGTCAAATGAGAACATTTGATGATAGGTCATACTCATCGTTTAAGCTCAAGTGGGGTTACCACTTTTACATAAAGCATTTATGTGTTCACATCATTAGAGTTGCTTTGACTCAATTCTTAGAGTTAAGCCCCCCCTAGATGTGAGATCCCCCCTTAGAGGTATGAACTAACCTTGGGTTTTGTCGATGATGACTTCATGTAGGTGTTGAAGATGTGGATGCTCAATGTTGATGTAGATCTTTTTGGAGCAATCCTTTGGAGTGAGTTGCACTTTCAATACCTACATGGGTTAGTCCCACAAGGAACAAACAAGTATATCCATAGACATAGAGTGATGCATACAAAAAATGATGTCCATGAAATCATTAGGTTACCTTGTCCCTTGCCTTACCAACATGAGGGTTTGTGACTCCTTGAACTAGTGCAAGATATGGAAGTTGATTGCACTTGTCCTTGCCATAATGATATGAGTGAAATATGTTGGCGGAGTCACCCTCAAGAACTCTCTAGTTCTTCTTCTTCCGGATCCACATCATCTTGATGGGAATCCTTGGAGTTATAGTTGTACTTGATGAGGTAGAACTTGACGTAGTCTTGGGAATCCACTTGACCGAGACCTTAGGTGCTTCTTCAAATGCATCAATCTCTTCTTGAAGCTTGTCCTTGCCCTTGTGGTCTTGTGATGGAAGATCATCTTGTGCTTGTGTTCCTTGAAGGAAGTAGGATCATACTTCTCTTGTTGAGGAACAAACTTCATCTTGGGGTATTGATCTTCTTCCCACTCAACTCCATTGGCATTGAACTTTCGTTCAAAACCAACACCTTGATTCTTCGGTGCCTTCCTTGCTTGCGTACAATTTCCTCGAATTGCTTACTCCCGGCAAGGCTCTTGTATACACCTTTCTCTATAATTCCCTTCAATAAGCTATTTTCTTGCTCAAGTGTAACTTGGCTAAGAGAATCATTAGTGGAATCAAGAGAACTACTAGAAGCAACAATATTGGATATGACATTATTGTTGTTACTACTAGAGGAAGAATCTTTCTTGTTCTTGTTACTATACTTGACTTGAGGCATGTAAGTAGATAAGAGTGAATGCTTGGCAATGTAAAAAGAACTTTTCTTATGGAGATCATCATTGATAGCTTTTAAGAACTCATGCTCTTGCTCAAGATTGAGTTTTTCAAAGCGTAACTTCTCATGAGCCCTTAAAAGTTCTCGATGATCTTCAAAGATAGTTTCATGAGCTAACTTAAGAGTGTTTAGTTCTTTAGTTAGACACTCAATTTTCTCCTTATCATTGTCATTCGTTTCAACTTGATTAGCATGATTAATTGACGTTTCATCATAGTATTCATCACTAGAGTTGTCAACAAGTAAATCATCATCACCTAGCAAGTCATCTTCATCAACATCAAAATCAATATACTCGGGTTATGTTACCTTAGGACCTTTGGCCATGAAGCATCTACCAATTCCTTCACTTGGTGATTCAAATATGTCGTAGGAGTTGGTTGACACAAGTGCTAGACCGGCAACACCTTCATCTTGAGTATATTCGGAGTCGGAGTGATAGCTTCTCTCGGAGTGATGGTCGGAGTCGGAGCCGGATACCCATTCACCAACATGAGCTTGATGTCTTCGTTTTGTGTAGATCTTTGATGACTTGTCCTTCCTTTCCGAATCCTTGCTTCTCCGTGAGGGTCTTCGTTCATAACAATCATCTCTACTCCTCCTCTCTCTTGGTGGTGATTCTTCTCTTCTACTTCTTCTTTTTGGAGAGTCTTCTCTTCTTTTGTAGGGTGCCGTACACTCATTGGAATAGTGTCCATGTCTCCCACAATTGTAGCAATTGCGCTCTCGACTAGAAGATCTTTTGTCATTGTAAGACCTAGACTTGGAGCTTCTTTCTTTGCTTCTACTCTTGTAGAATTTGTTGAAGTTCTTCACCATTAAGCTCAATTCTTCATTGAAGGTTTGTTTCTCACTCGATGATGTGGGGGCTTCACTTGAGGCTTTGTAAGCACCACTTGACTTGTTGTGAAGTTCCTCCTTATCCTTGAGTGACATCTCATGAGCGGCAATTCTTCCAATAACTTCCGTTGGCTTGAGATCTTTGTAGTTTGGCATCATTTGAATCAATGTGCACACGGTATCATACTTTCCATCCAATGCTCTTAGGATCTTCTTGATGATGAATCTGTCGGTCATCTCTTCACTCCCTAAGCCGGCAATTTCATTTGTGATAAGTGCAAGCCTAGAGTACATTTCAGCGACACCTTCACCATCCTTCATTTTGAACTTGTCAAGCTGACTTTGGAGCACATCCAACTTGGATTCCTTGACAGATTCGGTACCTTCATGCATATCAATCAAAGTATCCCAAATTTCCTTTGCATTCTCAAGACGGCTGATTTTGTTGAATTCTTCGGGGCACAATCCGTTGAAGATGATATCATAAGCTTGAGCGTTGTATTGCAACATCTTCAATTCTTCCGCATTAGCTTCACGGTTCGGCTCTCTCCCATCAAAGAATTCACCTTGCAAGCCAATACAAATAATTGCCCAAACGGCGGGGTTATGTCCAAGAATATGCATTTTCATCTTATGCTTCCAACTAGCAAAATTATTACCATCAAAGTAAGGACCTCTACGGTGATAATTTCCCTCGCTAGACACCATACTCTCCTAGGTTGTGAAACCAAGGCTATGACCACCAAAAGCTATGGAAATCAAAGCAAATGGAGACCAATGCTCTGATACCACTTGTAGGACCTTGAAGTATGTCTAGAGGGGGGGGGTGATTAGACTACTTGACCAATTAAAAACTTAGCCTTTCCCAGTTTTAAAGTTTGGCAGATTTTAGCTATCTTAGGACAAGTCAAGCAATCATCACACAATTCAAGCAAGCATGCAAAGATTATATTGGCAGCGGAAATTAAAGCATGCAACTTGCAAGAAAGTAAATGGAAGGGTTTGGAGGATTCAAACGCAATTGGAGACACGGATGTTTTTGGCGTGGTTCCGATAGGTGGTGCTATCATACCTCCACGTTGATGGAGACTTCAACCCACGAAGGGTAACGGTTGTGCGAGTCCACGGAGGGCTCCACCCACGAAGGGTCCACGAAGTAGCAACCTTGTCTATCCCACCATGGCCGTCGCCCACGAAGGACTTGCCTCACTAGCGATAGATCTTCACGAAGTAGGCGATCTTCTTTCCCTTACAAACTCCTTGGTTCAACTCCACAATCTTGTCGGAGGCTCCCAAGTGACACCTAGCCAATCTAGGAGACACCACTCTCCAAGAAGTAACAAATGGTGTGTTGATGATGAACTCTTTGCTCTTGTGCTTCAAATGATAGTCTCCCCAACACTCAACTCTCTCTCATAGGATTTGGATCTGGTAGAAAGAAGATTTGAGTGGAAAGCAACTTGGGGAAGGCTAGAGATCAAGATTCATATGGAAGGAATGGAATATCTTGGTCTCAACACATGAGTAGGTGGTTCTCTCTCAGAAATGGTAAGTTGGAAGTGTAGGTTTATTCTGATGGCTCTCTCCACGAATGAAGAGGAGGTGGAGGGGTATATATAGCCTCCACACAAAATCTAACTGTTACACACAATTTACCAATCTCGGTGGGACCGAATCAACAAACTCTGTCAGACCGATTTTAGTAAACCTAGTGACCGTTAGGGTTTTCGATGGGACTGACATGCATCTCGGTAGGACCGATATGGTTAGGGTTAGGGCATAACGTAATCTCGGTGAGACCGATTACACAAACTCGATGAGACCGATTTTGGTAATTAGCTAACCAGAGAGTTGGTCAGGTAAACTCGGTGGGACCGATTTGTTCTTTTCGGTGAGACCGAAATGTTACAAAAGGAAGCAGAGAGTTTACATTGCAATCTCGGTGGGACGATTCGCTCTTTCGGTGAGACCGAAAAGTTACGAAAAGGAAACAGAGAGATTACAATCCCATCTCGGTGAGACCGAGATCCCTATCGGTAGAACCGATTTGCCTAGGGTTTGTGGCAGTGGCTATGACATATGGAATCGGTGGCGCCGGATTGGAAGAATCGGTGAGACCGATTTTGGCTTTAGGTTTAGGTCATATGTGGATGTGAGAAAGTAGCTGAGGGTTTTGGAGCATATCACTAAGCACATGAAGCAAGAGGCTCATTAAGCAACACCTCATCCCTCCTTGATAGTATTGGCTTTTCCTATAGACTCAATGTGATCTTGAATCACTAAAATATAAAATGAAGAGTCTTGAGCTTTTGAGCTTGAGCCAATCCTTTGTCATTAGCATTTTGAGGTATCCACTTTCATCATCCATGCCATGCCATTCATTGAGCTTTCCTGAAATGTTCATCTTGGAATAGCATTAGCTCAATGAGCTATATTTTGTTATGAATTACCAAAACCACCTAGGGATAGTTGCACTTTCAGTTATTTAAACCACCTTCACACCAGCCGTGATTTTGAAGCTGGCCTGGTTAACCTCATGAAGTAGCGCTTTGAGGTAAGCACTAACAAAACCTTCTCATATAAGTATATATCTATCAGCCGCCAAGTCTACTGAATATGAAAGACTTGAATATGTTGTAGACTTAGATAGCCTCTTTGATCTTGTAGTTATACCATAGCATTTGTAACTGCTGAATCAAAACAAGTAGTCCCCAAGGGCCGGCTTAAACTGGAAGGTTAAGCCGAGACTTCAATTTGTAGTGCTAAAATCTGCATACGTAGGCCCCAAGGGCTGGCTTAAGCCGCATAGCTAGGTCGGGACTTACACCATATTTATGAACAAATCCAAAAATGTAGCCCCCATGAGCCGGCTATAGTTGAAGAAACTTAGCCGGGTCATTGAAGATTTGTCTTCAAAAAGAGCAATGTACATTAGCCCCCAAGTGCCAAGTAAAATACTTGTATTATGCTTGGGACTTTAAATAAGATGATTATCATAACCACACGCTGCTGCTTAATCTCCTTAT
Organism: Aegilops longissima; assembly: GCA_021605205.1. Classification (NCBI taxonomy): domain Eukaryota; kingdom Viridiplantae; phylum Streptophyta; class Magnoliopsida; order Poales; family Poaceae; genus Aegilops; species Aegilops longissima. The sequence continues at coordinate 9,154 of JAHIAM010014381.1, forward strand.
CTTGCAGGCTGAATTAAATATGGAAGAATCCCAAGTAGTGGATCTGCGACAGAACATCCAAACACAGCAATCTGAAACTTCCAAGACCAAATCAGAACTGAAAACCGCTTTGGAAGACATTGAGAAGCTGAAAAAGGATTTTAGTGCTGAAAGAACCGGCTGGGGCATTAAAAAGGCGGCTCTGTTAAAAGGTGTGGAAGATGCTGAGGCTGCTCTTAAGCCGGTAACTGATGAGTTATCCGGCTTGAAGCATCAAATCAATAGCATGACGGCCGCCATCTTTGGTAAGTAATATTGTATTTCAATCTTTCACCACCAATGTATATCAATCATTAGCCGGTTTATCAATATCTTTGCTAATGCAGGCTCCAGAATTTCCAACCTTGGCTCAGACATGCGCGTGAAGCTTAAAGCTGCATACACCCATGTGGAGCAGTTATACACTGGCGCTCAATGAGCTATAACTACCGTTTCTCATACCAAACAGCCACCTTCCCTTATCATAGAAACACTGGACAAGCTGTCAGTCGTACCCCAAAGGGTGGGGGAGATAAAGCGGTCAGCCGCCAGAGCTGGCACCATCGCCGCCCTGAGTCGGGCCAAGACATGGCAGGCAGAGCTTGACCTAGAGGAACTGGCCACTGGCTGTCCCAGCCTAAAATAAGACGAGTCTCCCTTTAGTGCAGATGACTTCACCAAAATTGTAAGGGATATGCGTCCTTTGGCAAGCAAGCTGACAGAGGAGACCGATCTCTCCAAATATCAGGCGGCTTATACTGGTGAAAATGCAAAAGTGAAAGCGCGGGTTTATCCAGTCATGGATCTTATTCCACCAACACGTAAGCACACTTTTGCCCTGAAATTGATCTATCCACACTCATAGATGATGAGTTTGTATTCAAGGCCGTAACTGGCGTCAACTGGACATCACCTGATTTCCTGCCAGTGGAGGAAGAAGAAGAACCGGTGCTGGATAACCCGAAAGCTTCAATTCATCAAGACAAGGGCAACTTAACCATGAGGCGGCTCTCAGACTGCCACCTAGAATTTGTGTGCAGAAAAACACTTATTCTTTTGGGCCGTACGATGCCTTGTAATAGGCTAGCTGAAAACAATGACCTACCATGCCATCGTGCATGTTTATATTCATAACACTTTAAACCGCCGATCTTGATGTTGGAAGATCTGCTGTTTTATGCTCATAATATTATCAATCATGTAGGTCATATCATCATATTCCCTGCACATAAGCAGATAACATGTGCCCTGGCGGTTTACCCCGGGGTGGGTCATGATGTCCCATATAAAAATTTCTGGTGACTATATAGTCCATAACCAGGGCGGGTTATCAAAACTCGCATATTCATATAACAAGTAAAAACATACCTGTGAGATTGGTTCATACCGCCGGCTTACAGCGCCATATGCAGTAAGGGTAACAGCCCAAAAACTTAGAGTGCATAACTCCAAATGCACAATCAAAGCATACTGGCGACATATCGTTCAAAGCCAGACCGCGTTATCAAAACCCTAGATATGCTCAAATATGAGTCATAAGGATTAAGGCTACATGGCCTGAATCATTTTAAACCATATGTCAATATGGTACAAGGATATGAACCAAAACAATGTTCATAGAAAATAACAAATCAGAAAAAACAAGGCTTTCATAGGCTGCCAAGGCTCAATCTCAAGTGTTGTTCATGGGCCGCACAACCACTGAGTTAATCCTTCATTCAAACCTGTAAGCCGAGCCTCACATGACCAACCGCCGTTTTAACTGTGACAAGTTCAGGGTCTTTATAAGATTAACTGTCAAGAGTACGGCGGGTCATTCCAGGATTACCTGGGCGGAGTGGCAGACATACAAGGCAGGATAAACCAGAATTTGGTGTTTACACCTGGCGTACAAGCCGATCAAAAGGGTAAATAAAGTTATGTTCATTGAAAAGGGAGCCCCCAAGTGGCGTATAATGAGCCCTCAAGGCAGGATACCTATGTTTGAACTGCGCACTACAGCGAGTTCTCTTTGGTAACCTTTAACTCGGGTAAGAAGCCTCCAAGTGATTTATAACAAGGCGTATAAGCCAGATCAATAGGGTAGTCATTGCTATGCTCAATGAGCAGGAAGCCCCCAAGTAATTTGTAACAAGGCGTGCAAGCCGGATCAAGAGGGTAGTCACAGCTATGCTCAATGAGCAGGAAGCCCCCAAGTGATCTTATGAATTGACAATAAAGACTCAGATACTCAGAAATGAAACGACAGAGGCCCTGAATTATTAGGGATGTCAGCTTTATTATACTTGATCATAATATATACACAGATCAAAGTATGTACAACACAAGAGCCAGTGGCTCAAGTGTAATAAGGCCATAAATGAGCAATGTTCCAAGGCCGACGTGTCTCCTCCTCCGATGTGCGTGAGTCCTTGCGGTCTCGAATATCAATGAGGTAGTATGACCCGTTGTTCCAATTCTTTCTGACCACAAAAGGCCCTTCCCAAGGTGGGGATAATTTGTGCATATCTGTCTGATCCTAGATGAGCCGGAGCACCAAGTCACCTTCTTGAAAGGTCCGGGTTCTAACCCGACGACTATTATAACAATGCAAATCTTGCTGGCAAATCGCTGAACGAACCGCCGCAAGGTCACGTTCCTCATATAGGAGGTCAAGATCATCCCGACGTGCTTTTTCATTATCAGCTCCAACATAAGCCGCCACAGGGGGCGAGTCGTGACGGATGTCACTGGGAAGAACCGCCTCTGCTCCGTAAACCATGAAGAAAGGCGTATAACCCATGGACCTGTTGGGGGTGGTATTGATACTCCAAAGCACTGAGGGTAACTCCTCAACCCAACAACCCGACGTCCTCTACAAAGGGACCATAAGCCAGGCTTTATGCCTCTCAAGATTTCTTCATTGGCCCTTTCGGCTTGACCATTGGACTGGGGTGAGCCACTGATGATACGTCAAGACGAATATGTTCTCATTGACATAATTCTTTCATAGCACCCTTGTCAGGACCCCGATTCCAAGTCACATCGACCTAGCCGGTAACACCTCATATCACTTTGCGGCCTCACGCACGGTATTCCCACGGGTATCGCCTTACCATGGCCCGGGACCGTTTGCGCCTTTTGGCTCACGTATATGATAGTGTCGCTAGCATCCATATGATTAAGAACCCGGGCCGACATGCTAGTCGTGAACCCAAAGCGGCACTAACCCATGGGGACAGGCATACATGAATCACATCGAGCATGTCGGTCATCAACGATGAATT